>PVKA01001630.1:54504-65523 GCA_004027165.1 Ctenomys sociabilis | reverse complement strand
AATAAAAACCATGCTTTAGCCAGGCTTGGTCTGAAAAGGGTGTGGGAAGACACCGCCACCCCCACATTACTCCGCCTTATACTCCGAACTCTGACTTTGATGTTATTTGTAGAGGTACAGAGAAAGATAGAAAAACTTATTTGACCTTTCCTGAACAATGTTTCTTGAACAGCATACAAGAAAAGCAGACATTGGAAATTGAATCTAAATACCTTAAAGGAATATGGTGATTTTCATTTTTAGGGTAAAAATCTCTAGTTTCTTGAAATATCTGTTTAAATTTTTTTTTTTTTTCAAAATAAAAAATGCTGTGTTATGTTAATGTATAAAACAACGTGCCTGGCATTTCAGTTTCCAGGCACCTGGATGGCCATGGGAAGGCTCCAGAGGCTTTGCTGTTTGCATCGCTGTTTTTAAGATGCAGTCCTCAAATTTACAGTAACACTGAAGCAGTCTAAAACCAGTGATTGAGGTGGAGGATCAAACTTACAAACAGCAATATAACCTGCTGGTTTATTCAAAAGAGTAAGCCGTGGGGAGGAAAATCTGGCTTTGAATATTTTAATAGCAGAGCATTTTTTTGGGGGGGGATAAAATATGGTACAGGACACAATCCATCATTTCTCTCCATTCATTACTCTGCAGCTTGGAAGGTTCAGTAGAAGCAAACCATCTGCTTTTTATCCTTCTTGTATAAGCTCTGAGATTATGAATTCATCACTTAAATTTTAGATTACTTATCTAGTAATAATAAATAAAAGTTTAAAAATATTTTTAAAGAGTTATAAAAAAATGTGGTGAATATTTATATTAAATACTTAGATTAACCCCCATCAAAACTTATCCCCTAGCTAAGAACTCAACTATCTCCTTTTTCTTGACACTTTCGGAAGCGGTTCCAAGAGTCTCCTTTTGTGAGTGTGTCTAGTGGTATGGCTGTAGCTGTGCACATGCCCTGAATCGACTCAAGGGTTTACCTGTTAGTGTCTTTGTACTCTTGGGAAGAGCCGAAAGTCGCAGAGCCAGATCCAATATGTAAGCTGGGTGAAGACACACCACGGTTTCATGTGACAGAAATTGCTATGAACTGTTGATCAATGAGAAGCAATTAACATGCAGTGAATGCTTAAATAGGGTGCCAAAGGGGAATGTGGAAACAGGCACCCGGGAATTGGCACTCAGGCTAGATTCTGTTGCACGAGTGCTCCTGAGGGAGAAGCAAAGGGTTTTTGCTTACATCAACTTATAAATGTGTTTTCAATGTTTTTTATTTTTATTAATTCTCAATGTAATGTTCAATTTGAAGATGTTTCATTAAAGTTTAAAAAGCGTGAACACTCCAAAATGTTCATAGTAATATTTTAAAGTGTTTTTTTTTTTTTATTTCAAGAAAGTTTGTTATGCCTTCATGATGTAGTACAGTGGACCAGCTGGGAACTGGGGAGTTGGCACAGTTCTGATTCTCATTGTCATTTTCTGTAAGGTTGGAGTAATGAATCTACTCCATAGCATGGCTGTGAGGACTATGCAACCTACACAGCGTGCTTAGGTGCACACGTCACACGTTTAGACGGTGGTCGTGAGATTCAGCTCTAGATGGGACAACCCTTGTGTGTTGGGGGCTATCTGAGGCACGACTGCTGTGTGTACACATGTTGGCATCCACACGCAGGTCAGAGCAAGTCTGTTTCAATGTCTGATACACCGTGTGCTCTTGAGAAGTTTAGAATTTTAACTAAGTGACTCAGCGGGGAGCCAGGGTCCTCACTTTGTAAATATCCTGAGCCTGTGCCAGGGGAAGCATAAAGATGGTAGAACTGCTACATGCGCCTGCCCCAGGGAGTGGTAGCCTGCTTACATTACAAAGGAGGAAAGAGGCATAAGAGTTTGTGTGGCAAGCGCAAGGGCCTGAGTTCAATCCCTGATTCCACAAAAAAGAAAAAAGAAAAGAAAAAGAAAGAGGCTTGCTTTCCCTGATGTTGCTCTTGCTGATTTTGCTGTCTTCTGCTGCCTTAACTGTTGTCCCTGTGTCTTTCCACCTTGCCTTGGAGCATACTGATTATGGACTGAAACCTCCACAAACTGCGAGTTAAATAACCCTTTCCTTCTTTAATTTTGGGTGTTAAGAATTTTGTCTCAGCACCAAGAGGAAAGTAACCAAAACCTTTTTATATGTGTGGGTTGTAAGAGTGCAGGAATTATATTTGCAAGCCCTCACTATTCAGCTTGTAGAGGGGAATGGAGTTTTGGATGGACTTATGTTGGCCTGTATGTTGTAGACTGCTGACTTAGATCCTTGCACCTTTACTGTATGTACTTAGAGGTTTGTTATGAAACTATCATTGATTTTTGGGTGAGAGACTTGCAAACTGTTTGAAAAGACTCTCTGTGTGTGTGTGTGTGTGTGTGTGTGTGTGTGTGTTTTGAGAGAGCATGCAAATACTTCTTGAACTTGGGGTAAGCTGACTTATTTTATATAGATTTTAAACACTGGAAGTACTAGGTGGTTAGATTATATTTCTTGTTAGGGGAAAAGGAACAATTGAAAAATGCAACTAATTTGGGACAAAAACATACCCTTACTATAAAGTGAAGATTCCAACAAGAAGTCAAATTGACCTTAACAGTTGTACTAGATGCTGAATAAATTCTTATATCTTACTCATTTTACTACTCTCTATAAAAGTTAAAATAAAATTAAACAGGAAATTAGGAAAATGCCATCAGACATACTGGAAGTAACAACTGGAAGAAATTCATGCTTGCCGTTAGGGTTTCATCTAATAGCCATAAAATTTAACTTGAAAACGCTCTGCTACACCTGAGGTACCTTTTGTTGGGTAATTGAAATGAATTTCAAACTGGCTTGTGAGACATTTAGCAGCTGTTTCTGTTTATCTTTGAGTTTCTGAATGAGTTTAAGAGTCAATTTAGTATTTTCTTTGGAAGATCAATTCTAGACATGTTGAATTAAAATGGATATTTTTAGTTACCTAGGCTAAATATTGTAGGGGAAAAACCCATAGGATCTACTTTGGATATTTTCTTCTGTATTTGGAGGTATATGGTGTACCATAAAATGGTTCTGTCACATTTCAGATGCAAAATACAACTCAACTTTGAAGCACTTGGGAGGCTCAGAAGTAAGGAGCTGTCTTTAATATAGCTGTCTCATAAAAGCAATGAGAAGGTATATAAAACATTTTAGAACCTTCCATGGCATAAAAAGGGCTTCTAATGAACACATTTTATAAGGCTAAATTTATTCCTAACACAACCATTTGCAGAAAGTATCATCATGGTAGTTTATGTGAGGGCCCAAGGGAAAAAGCGCACACTTCTACAGTGAGATTGAGCTGTACCCTTCTCAGGAAGCAAATAAAGTATTTTAGGAGTATAAGTTAAACACCTTGGAAGGTTTTGTATTTTCTGACAGCGATGAAGACAAGAGTAAGAGAAGCTGGATACATGAGTACATCCATGAATTTAAGGTGGGAGAAGCTTGGGCAGGGGGAGAAGGACTTCCCCAGAGTCCTGACCTGGGGAAGGAGGGCCGGTGCTGCACCACTGAGCAGCACATCACTGGTTCTCTTTACCTTGGGGCTTCTGTGTGGGCCAAAATCATTGCCTTTAGTCTGATCTATAACTTGGATTTGCTCCTGGATTTTTATCTAAGCACTCCTCAGAGCCACATGAACACATATCCACTCTCCACTGAAGATTCAGATGTATTTGAAGAGGCCTTTTCTGACTATTGATCCAAAGCTTCTCTGTTACAGAGCTCTTAGAGCCAGGTGTTGCAGAGGGGCCAATGGAGCCCCAATATATTTATCAAGTCTGGTACTGGCCATGATACAGCAGGAAGGGAGACAGTACAGAGCAGTGTAGGTTACCCTCTTCTGTCTCAGTGGAGATGCAAATATTTGAAAAGCATTATGCAAGTCAGATATAACTGTTCTGTATTTTAAGGCTACTGCATTATAATATCTTATTTCCTTCTAGTAATTAAACAATATAAACAATATAAAAATTGTTCATTCATTCATATATGAACAATATAATTAATATATTTATTAATATATGATATAAATGCATTAATACAATAAATATATTAATATAGCTTATTTTTTCTCATACTATGTTCCATGAGGTAAATTCATCATTTATCATTCTTTTTTGTTTGTTTTGAGACAGGGTCTCATGACATAGCTGGGGCTGGCCTTGCACTCACTATGTAGCCCAAGTTGGCTTTAGACTTACAGCGATCCTCCTGCCTCAGCTTAATGAGCATGGGGAGTACAGGTGGGCACAACCATGTCCTACAAAAAACACATCGTTCTTGTTGACTGTAATATTCTTAGTGTCCTTCATATTGTAGGCTGGATACATGAGTACGTCTACAAATGTCGTCTACATATGAAGTGCACAGTATCGCAGTCTTACTGTAGAGGTCCTTAGAAAAGCACTACTATAGTACATGTGAATTCATTTATAGCAGGTATGTTATAGAGAAAATTTCTTTTCCCACTTTTATTTTTGTACATAGGTTCTGTACTTTGTTTCATTTATCAGTAGGGTTGGCTATTATCCCAAAGTAGTAAAACTACATTATTACATTCTTTTCAGAGACCACTCCCCAGTCTATGATCAAGGTATTGGTTAATAATGTATGTTAAGATTTTTTCCTTTAATTAACAAGAATAGTATTCAACTAAATATTCTGTACATGTATCATTTCACATGTGTAAGTTTGTCTTTGGGTTATATGAATACAAAAAAAATTGTTGAACCAATATATATGTATATACACATTTACAGTTTTAAAGGATATTTTATAACTATTTGCTATGGAGATGTACACTTTTAACTACTGTAGCTGGCCACATTGGTTTCTCTAAACCTTTCTCAACATGCTTTCAAAGGTTTTCACTGCTGCTAACCTAAAAGGTGAAAAATACAACATTGAATTCTTATTTGGTACAGGGTCTCACTATGCAGCTCAGACTTGCAATGATCTTTCTGTCTCAGCCTCCCCGGTGCTGGGATTCCAGGCATGCATCACTGGTTTTGGGGCTGGCTAAGTGTACCCACGGTTTCCCAGTTGGCATAGTATGTGGTACTAGAGATCAGAGTTGGGATCTTGTGCTTGCCAGGCAGGTGCTTAGACCACTGAGCTAAGTGCTCCCTGAAATCTTAATTTGTATTTTTCTTACCATGATTGAAGACAAATAATATTCCATGATTAAATAGTACCTTTATTTCCTTTTTTGTGAACTATCTATAAGAATAATTTGACTATTTTTAGAAGGCAGTCCTACAGGTTGGCAGATCTTTATGTATTAAGGGTGTTAATTATATATAATCTTTCCCAGATTCTCATTTGAGTTTTGTCTGTTTTTTTTCCACGTAGGATATTTTGTATGATTTAATCTTTTCTTTGATTGTTCTAATTTTGTTTTGGCTTTACTAACTCACACTTATTAGACTACTTAATTCTACTTTTCAGTAACTTTTATACATTGTTATGTTTAAGACTTTTATTATTATTTATGAGACATAGTTTTGGTATGTAGTGTAGGTGGCATTGAACACACTATGCAGCCCAGGCTGGTCTTGAATTTGCAGCAATCCTCCTGCCTTAGCTTCTTAAATGTTGGGATACAAGCACGTCCCATTATTTTCATTTTAATGTTTAAAATGGCCTATCTCCTTAGCATCTATTTTTGTATAAGCTATTGAACTTTATTTTTTTCCTCCAAAATGTGTAGTTATCCTCTTCTATTTACTAAGGAAACTGCTATCTTTTTGATTTGAAATGGTAGCTTTTTTTTAATACTAAATTTGCATATTTACTTAGGTCCATTTAAATTCTGTCCTGTAGATATTTAGGTCTGTTCATATAAATTTTACTGGGTGTTTTATCTGATATGCTTAGCCCCTAATTATTTTCTACACCAAGTTTTCTCATTTTGCTTGTTTTATGAACTAAAAGGACTTTAGTGCTAAAATAATTCATGTTACCATTTTTACTGAGGTGGCAGTAAATTTACGAGTATACTTAAGAAGAGTTACATTCTTCATGAATTTTCATTTATTCAAGTTCTTTTTTTTGTAAAGTTTCTTCCTAGATCAACACACTTTTAAAGTTTATTCCTTTAAGCTTCTTCTGCTGTTGTAAGTGGTATTTTCTCTTTTGTTCTCTGAGTGGTGTTTTTTTGTATATATAAAGGGCATTATTTTCTGTATTTTTACACACACACCCATGGACACACAATTTCAACCTATGAAATTTACTCTTTTATTTGTTGTAGTTTTTTAATTCATCCACATGTCATTATTTAGTTAGACCATATTGTTTGCAATTAATGAAAAATTTCCCTCAGTTTTTCTGTTGTTATGTATCTTGAACATAGTCTGACTTTTTTTTTGTGTGTGTGTGTGGAACCGAGGATTGAACTCAGGCCCTGGAGCTTGCCAGGGCAGTGTTTATTCTACTGAGCCATCTCCCCGGCCCCCAGCCATTTCCCCAGCCCCTTGTTTTTATGTATTTTATTTTACCTCCTGCCTAACTGCATTGTCCACTATCTTCAGAATAATACCAAATATTATTAACTAACAATGGAAAAATATCTAGTCTTATTTCATTAAGCCAACTAGTGCCTTTTGAGTTACGTATATTCATTGTCCAAGGCTGGGTGTAGTGGTGCATGCCTGTAACCCCAGGACTCAGGGAACCGAGGAAGAAGATCACCATGCATTTGAGGACAGCCTGAGCCACATAGAGAGTAGCCAGCCTGAAATATGTACTGATACCTTCTCAAAAACCAAAAATCCAGCTTCATTAGACAAGCCAAGTGCAGTGGTTCATGTCTACAAATTCAGCTACTTGGGAGGCTCAGGCAAGAGAAAGCCTGGGCAGCTGAGTGAGGTCTCTTCTCACAAAGGGGTAGGGGAGAAGTGGAGCGTGTAGCTCAGTGGTATGGCACTGGCTTAGTGTATGTGCAGGATCTGAGATTAATAAATAGCATAGCAAAAGAAGGAAATATTTGCCATAAAACACGTATTTACATCTTAATCATGCTAAACACTAAGTGTCAAAGGTAAGTTGCAGCCTTTCCCAGTGCTTCATATGCCTAGGGATATAACAGTAGCCATTATAAGTCATTGTTAGGGTGGATCTGTTACTGCCCAGCCCAGGCCTGCAATACATGTGTAAAAGTTGAGGTTAATTAGGTGCATTGCTTTTAAATAGGCATAGTAGTTTTAAATTCTATAATATCTTATGTTCATTTTAATGCTAATGTTTATAAGGAATTGGTTGTGCTTTTTAATTATTTCATGCTATTTTGGCCAGCTTTTTAGCTATGAATAAATTCATACCAATTCATTCATAAGCAATTTGCAAGATTTCATTCTTTTCTGATGTTAGCTGACAGTTTAAAAAACGCACTATAGTGTGTTTTTTTTAAAGCTTGCAAAAAAGCTAGAGAAACTTCGCATTTTACTTATTGGAGGAGACAGCTTCATGAGGACTCTGCTCTGGCGGTGCAGGCAGAGCACTGACACGGGCCCCGAACTCCTGGGACCGGATGGACATGTCTTTGTGAAATCTGCTCCACTCGCCTAGGGGGAAGACCCTGAGTGTGGTGCTTTCAGATCTCTGTACAGCTGGCAGAGAGCAAAGGAATTTTGCAGATATTCATAATAATGGGCTAAACTTCACAGCCTTTGAGTTCATCCAAGTGGAAATTGGCTTGGATAATTGCATCTAAGTCGAATTAGTGAACCTTAAAAACGTGACTTGGCTCTTCTTAAGGGCTGAGATGGTCCCACTTCCCCCATCAACCCAGGGCTTACACACTGAGCTGCAAGCTCAGCCATCTGTTATCTATCTATCTATCTATCTATCTATCTATCTATCTATCTATCTATCTATCTATCTATCTATCTATTATTTTGAGGTAGGCTAAGTCACTAAGTTGCCCAAGCTAGGCTTGACCTTGCCATCTGCCGCCTCAGCTTCTCAGAGTACGGGGATTACAGGTATGCAGCGAGGGATTTCAAAATCTGCACCTGTGAGAGAAATTCGGGGGCTAGGCTGGAAGAAGCCAGTGGCCACGCGGGGACAGGGCATGAGGAGGCCACGTAGCAGGAAACTGAGAGTGGTCTTCAGGTGGAGGCCAGGAGCGTGGCGGGAGGTCAGTCTTCCAGCAGAAGGCCTGGCAGAGCGGAGCCTCTGAGTGAAGGCGGAACGGAGCCTCTGAGTGAAGGCGGAACGGAGCCTCTGAGTGAAGTGCGTCTGAGTTCAGTTGTGTGCTTTTTAGCAGATAACCTGCTAAAGTACCTTGGACTTTGGATCTGCTGACTGGCGGTAATGTTTTTTTAAGCCAGAGACAATTGCCCAGCAGGAAGTTTGCAGTAATTTGCAATGCAGCGAAGAAAGATGGGTAGAGGTATTTTACGTTTTATCTTCATTGAGGTCTGTTTTTGTCATTTATAGTTTCCAAAAAATCATCTTATTCACCCATAATCTTAACTGTACTTGCATAAAGTTAAGCCATGATTACTTGAAAATTCTGAAGTTTCTGGTTCCTCCACTGTCATCTAGGGTTTTTTGGCTGGCTCACCCTTCCCTAAGGGCCCATCTGGTGCCGCATGTGGTGTTGGGGATCTAACCGGAGTCTCCTGTGCATGACTGAGCTTGCCCAAGCAGGAGCCTTAGACGACTGAGCTATACTGCCGGCTCCCACTGTCATCTTTTGAGTATTTGTGTTGTTTTTTTAAATGGCCAGTTACCATATGTAATTTATTTATCTGTTGCATCTACCTGTAACTTTTATGAAGACAGATTCTTTGTCTGTGAAGAGATAGCTTTTACATTACCAGGTTTTGGTTTGTCTAATTGTTAATTTCTCTTTTTATGTTTAATAGTTTGTCATTCTTATTGATGTAGGTTTTTTTTTCTCTTGTAAATTGATTAATATATTTGGTTAATTTTATTCTTTTTTATGTTGACAAAAAATGTGAGAATCTTAATTTCTTCTGAGCAGTTTCAGCCGTATCTCTTGTCTTATCAAAAGTATTTGAAGTTTTTTCCTTGGGAGCACTTATCAGAGCTTCTTTACCTTTCGTATCATTTCACTTTTACTTTTTAACTTGACTTGCTTTGTGAACTTTTTGATCTTTTCTCTAAACCTTATGTTTCATGTTGCTATGTAGTTTCATATTAGCCCTCTTTCTTTGGGTTGTGCAGTTTCACCATGACCTTGGTGGTGATGGTTTTCGTTTTCTTTTCTATTATGCCCTGACTACTGTCCATTTTTGTCTTTTTCTGTTGTCTTTTGGCCCTTTCCTTTCCTTTCCTTTCCTTTCCTTTCCTTTCCTTTCCTTTCCTTTCCTTTCCTTTCCTTTCCTTTCCTTCCTCTTTCTTCCTTTCTTTCTTTTCTTCCTTCCTTTCTTCCTCTTTTCTTCCTTCCTTCCTACCTTCCTTCCTTCCTTCCTTCCTTCCTTCCTTCCTTCCTTCCTTCCTTCCTTCCTTCCTTCCTTCCTTTTTTGTATCAGGACTCAAACTCAGGACCTGGCACTGTGCTTCTGAGCTGCATCTCCAGCTGTTATAGACTGTACCTAGGTATCTCCTCAAAGCCTCATGGAGTCATGAGTTCGGGGCTAACTCGTGATACAGTGCTGAGGCTATGGGTGTGAGGGCTATCCCTGCACGGAGCCGGTTAGCCCGTGTCTGATAGAAGGGAAGGAGCGAGGCTCGCTGGCTGCCGCTGCCCCTTCCCTTTGCACTTGCTTTTGCTGCCTTACGCATCCGTGAACTGCTGCCCTCTGCCACGCGTCACTGTGCCTTGGAGCCAGCTGATTGTGGACTGAAACTTCCCGTAGCTGTGAGCTAAATAAACTTTTCATTCCTTACTTTTGGGTTTCAGATATTTTGTCCCAGTAAAGAGAGAAAGTAACTGAGACACTGGTCCTGGTATTTTATTTAATTTCATGGAGTCAGTATTTCATGATTGTTTCCAAGTTCAGTTGCTTCATTAATACTTACAAAAATCCCTAACGATGCATGGTAACATTATTTTAGTGGATCCCTTTACCCTGCCTGGTTCTTTCCATTTTTTTTTTTTTTGTAGCATTTTAATACATTTTCTTCTTCCTCTTCCTTTTCTCTCCTCCCTCTATCATTCTTCTTTTCCCTTCTTCATTATTTAAACTGAGGCTGAACACAAAACCTGATGCATGCTGGGCAAGCATTCTACACTGAGCTACAGTTTTGGCAGTTTTTACATTAATATCTTTGAGTACAGTTCTTTTTACTAATGGCATGCATAAGGTGGGAGCAAGACCACTGTTACGCCCCAGGCTAGTAGATGTTCCTTTTATGGCACACATTGAGCGAGTGAGTCATTTACTTTAGGTGCCTGAACCCAACACAGATTGGCTCCTTCAGTCAAGTATTTTCTCTCATTCCTCAGTGACAGCCTGCTTCCTGCAAACATGGCGTGGCTGCATAGTCTCTTCCGCAGGACCATCACAGACTTGCATTGGCTGCTTCTTCTTGGAGCTCAACTCAATCCAGGGAAGCTGTGGCCGCCAGCAATCGCAGTGTTGCCACCGGTGAAGCAAGGGCTTCATGGCTTCCCTTCCACATAGAATTATTTTGGAGAATTGAGATCAGCTGACGTCAGCTGAGATTTGTAGCATGGTCATTTCATCTTTCCCTTTTTACCACCCATTCACTTAACCTTTACCGCATATGGTGTCCAGCCTTATTTATTACAATTGGCAGAGGATATCTAAGAGCTCAGCTCATAATAATAGTAACAAGGGTTTTTATTTGTTTCTTCTATTTTTTATTTTGAAAAGATCTTTCTAAGAGAAGATCTTTCTTTTCTATCTTAAACTATAAACAGACTATAAATGTATAACATTCAATTGTTGAAATATATATATGTATATATATATATATATATATATATATATATATATATATATATATATATATATATATATATA
>PVKA01001630.1:0-54404 GCA_004027165.1 Ctenomys sociabilis | reverse complement strand
AATGGTCCAGTGAGCATGTATAGTGGTCACTCTGCTCGAGGAAGAGCTAAGTGTTTCTTACTCCATGACTAATGCCAGTTAAATATGCTCAATGTTGAATAACCATTGCATTTTGCAAATTAAGATAAAATCTAATATTATATCAAGTTGTTCAAGAGTTGTCAAGTCTCATGTTCAATAAATGCCAGCTAGGAAGAGCCTACATATTCTGCTAAAGCAGCTTCATGGAGAGACAGTTGCCACTTTCCACCAAGATCAAATTGTCTTCTATTTTATTCAGCTAAGAAAAATCAGGTTAATGGTTTTTATGAACAAACTCAATTTCTAATTCTTGCTTTGAAATTAACTAGGTCTTGGCAATTATGAAATAGAATCTATTTTTAGCCTTGCATTAGTGCTAAATGGGATAATGAATTAAATTTAATGACCTTCAAGTGTTAAATCATTACTTTTTCCTGTTAAAGGACCCCACTGCATTTATTATCACTATAGGAAAAATAACATGGCCAGAACTTTTGGACACAGGGAACTCAAGGTAAAGGTTTTGTAAGTCATAAATGGTCACAGAATGTGTGGGACGTTGCCCATTATAGTCTCAGAAGTGTTTTAGTCACCTTTCTCTGCACATGACAGTGCATGGCATGATATACCTTGAAGTGTTCATTTGAAATGCTCTAAGAGTGATTTCTATCTTTTCATTTCTCCAGGTGTGTTTCCTTCCACTAAGATGTCAAACTGCACACTAAAACTCGAACTCTGCAGGCTTATTTTAGGATCAGATTTTTTCCCTACCATTTCCAAGATGCTACATAAGACTGAATCTGGGGTTGGGAAGAGAAGAAGCAACTAAAAATAGGAGCAGGACAAGGGAGGAGTAATTTAAGGTGGATGCCAACTAGACTCATCGCTGGAAGATGCTGGCCATTAAAAAAATCCTGGGTACCCAGAGGCTTCGTGGACAGAGGTCAAGGTACCTGAGGATGACCACCATGGGGAGCCTTAACTCAGGCCTGACCTTAGCAGCTGGGAGACCAACCCGTCTCTGCTACATGAGCTTCTTCTGCTTCTATTATTAGACATAAAGCTTTTGAGACCACCCACTCAATCTCTGTTCAGCCAGTGCAGTGTTCGAGCCATCACTCTCCATCCTTCCTGCAAATGTATCAAGTACATTCGTGTTGTGGTGGGCCCACACTGCACACAGGTGCATTGAGCAGAATGCACCATTAGTAACTGTACCTAACACTCCCACAAGTAAGGAACGTGCTCATCTCAGTGGCCAAGCGTCTTATCCCAAACATGATTATGCTAGCTTTAACTTTATAACTATGTAACTTAATCAACTATCACTGAAACTGGCAAAAAGGACAGGAATTTTGTTCATGAAAGAACTAATTTGAGAAGTTTAGAAAGATTCAGCTAGTGAAAAAAAATGCTGTCAAACTAGATACAGGCTAACAATAAAAGATTGAGTGAAAACAAGCAAAACAAAGCAAAACAGGAGCATTCCCTTATTGCCTTAAGACAGGATCACCATACCTACATCCCATTCCAGCCCAAAGGAACCCAAGCTGGAAGTTTTAGAGAACACAGTCTGAGTGGTCTCATGCACTTGTACATTTTCTCCAATTAGTGAACCTAAATGTAAGAGAAAAAGCAATGCCCTTCCTTTGCATGAGAATGTTGGTGAACAGAATCAATGTACTTCTCTATGTTCTATTATAGAGAAAATTGTTAATGAGAATTTTATGCTTTTCTTTTTAGTCAATGTTTATGTTTAATGGGTTAGATGGTCCTCTTAATTGGACTTGCTCCAGGGCCTTTTATTAGGCTTCTTTGCTATTTTCTACATACTGTCTCTGGCACGGTTTGTGGATAGAGACGCTCAGTGTCAATATCACTGAGAACAGTTTCTCAGGAACAGGACCCTCTCTGACTGGTCAGTTAATATCTCTGTAATAAATAGGGATGAAAATAGATGTCTGAGTTTCATCTTTTGAGGGAAGAAAAGGAAAAGAGTACCTAATGTGGTGTGGCACGGATTGAGGCAGCTAGGAATGCAAGATAATTGATCAAATGTTTTATGGTTTAGGGTTCAATAGGTTCATTTGATTTGTGTGGTAATTAGGAGTAACAATGAACTTATAGGAGGAAAAAAAATGATGAAATGTTGCCAAAAATTAATGAATTGATGCCATGATAGGAGGAAAGTTAGAGAAACAAGCCAGCAAAGAGGCTATGCTATGTGTGCTGAATTATTCCTATGCATATGGACATAAAATATATCTCCAACAATACTAGGGAGGAGAGATTATGGTAAATTAATTCTTCAGGCTTCTACCTGGAGAATAAGCTCCTCTAGTGAAAGACATTTTTTTTACATTTGTCTAGGAATCTTAAGGACCTACCTCAAAAATTCAGGTTGTATTAAAAAGCATGTATCTGTTGAATGAATTAACGGATTCCCTTAAATATCTGGACCTTAATGTTACCACACAGGCAGGAGGACAACGCATGCCCAATGTAGTTACCAGGATGCACTAAGCCAATAAGAGCAGCCTTAAAAAAATTAAAAAAAAAAAAGAGCATCCCTGATGGGCTGCAGGACTCCTGGAGGTGTTGTGTCAACACTGGTGACGTGGTCTTTCTGCCTCTCTCACCCGGAGCTCTAAACATCTCTGCACGATTGCAGCTGTTGACCAACTGTTCTTCTACTGTATCAGCATAGGGGCTCCCGATGTGCTCCCAGGGGCCAGCAAAGGTAGCGCAAATTTAATTCTCTTTATCTTGGGTTTACACTTTGTCTTGTGTCAGAGAATACTACACAACAGAGTCTTGGGCTTCCTTCTAAATCTCCTGTGAACACTTAATGTTCATTTTTTTGTAAGAGGACTTTTCTGTAATGGAATGACCTATCTTGTAAAATTGCTAGTATTTGGACTTTTATCTTCTGGAAAAGGGTGTAAAATTGCACTCAGAAGAATCAAGAGTCGATTATTATTATTAATTTTGGTAATTTACACAATAAATAACATTTAAAGATCTACATTCCCTTTAGTACATCACACTGTGCTTTTTGTCTTTGTTGCCAGGCACAACTACAGATAAAGTACCTGGAACAATGTCTTGATTGTTCCTTAATTGACGTAAATTAGATGCTCAGTAGAAGCTGGTTGAATGGCTGACTAAGCACTGCTTTCCCTCCCTAGCAGCTGGCAGAGCTGGTAATATCCGAGAGACAGCTGGATAACTTGGGGCCTTCTGAGAGCCTGTGTTCACAAGCTGGCATGGACAGATCGTTTCTCCAGAGAGCTCATTGCCTTAACTGACTCTTAGAAGTCACACTGTGGTGCCTTTTATACAGCTAATGTCAGATTTTTAAAAAGAACCGACTAGTACATTTGTAGTGCTTTGTGGGACATGTCGAGAAATGCAGATGTGTGATTTTTAGTTTTACTTTTTATGACTATTGAATGGGTATTTGTGTCCAAGATACTCGATGCTTTTCAAGTGGATGATGCTTCTTGTTTCGGTGCAAATTCTTCCAAGACCTTTCAAGCTTGTCTCGCGTGCATTATAAACACTGATTGGAAGGGTTAGGAAGCCCATGGTCTGTGAACAGAAGTGAGAGGAATGAAGGATAAGGCTGAAATGGGACCCTGTGATGACATAGCTGTCACCAAAGAGTCTGTCATTCCAATGAAACAACCTGGGCAATTTAATCTTGAACTTCTGGCGCTGTTGCCATGGATTTTAGACAAAAATGACAGGGATATATTCCAATTATGTCTTTCAGAATGACAGATAACTGAAAAATAGGAAATAGGGTAATAAAATCTCAGGTCACTCAGAAGAGGTGGATGGATACAAGTGAAAGAGAAATGAGATGCGGGTCCATGTTTGCCTATAATTTAGGGACCTAGAAGGCAAGCATATATCCTACAAATTCTCCAGACATTTGACAGCAATTTTATGCACTATCTGGCTTATTGTTCAAAGATATCTCTTGCTTAATGGAAAATTTCTAAACATTTGAAGTTAATGATTTCATGAAGTAAGAGAACTTAAAGTAAAAAAATTCTTAAAATTCCAGTGATATTGCAAATACAGCAATGCCAGTTTCCATTAATGCTAGGGTCAAACGTATTCAGTTTTTCCAGCTGAACATTTTATTTATTTATTTTTTACTTGAGGTTTATTTTTTGCTTTCGATGCCGAGAACCGAACCCAGGGTTTCCAGCTTGCTAGGCAAGCATTCAACCACTGAGCTAAATCCCCAGCCCCAAGCTGAATGTATTATTGAAAATTTGGGCAATCCCTTGTCATTGACTGCATGTTTCCAGGAGCAGTGGAATGTTTGCTGTTGTGCTTTCAGACTCTAGCAGAGATGTCAACTATTGTTCAGAGACAGAAGACACTGGGAGAGAGCAAAGGGTTAGCAATAAGCCAGAGGAAGATGGGGAGATGCGGTCTGCATGTAGGATAGCTTCATGCCTCTGCGGTCTCTGCAGCTGAGCAGAAATGGAGCTTTTTAGTTCTGAAGTGATATTGGGTAATTTATTTAATCTTTATAACTGACAAAAATAACATCAGAATCTTTAGAACACTGAGCCTTGGTTTCTTCATCTAAAAAATGGAATGATGAAACTCATCTTTGATGGTCATGATTCAAAATTAGATAATGTGTATAAATGCTTGGCTCAGCATCTGCTTCACCACAGAGTGACTGTGGAAGGTGCTACTTATGGAGATGGTCCTGTTACATGAGCTGCTCTCACGCACTCTGCAGCAGGGCGTACACACAGCTACTGCCATGTGGGGAAGCTCAAAGGATACACAAAAATGTGGAGCTTTAAAACAACCATCTATGAAAACATAAAAACAAGTATCTTAGCTATTAAATTAGATGTGTTTGAATGAGTAAAAATGCAGTAATTTAATAAATAGCTTTCAAGGATTACTTCCAGTACTGTAAGATGAAAATTATACATGTCCATCATACACCTGAATTTCTCCTTGTGGGTATTTATTTTATGATCCTTTAAGACAACCTAACATTTCTGTTAACATACTGAATATTGCTGCTGCAGTTCAATAAAAATCAATTTTGTCATTTGGTCTTTGTGTATAAATTCTATCTGGATCTCTTGTTTGACTTTATATATTCAGATTTCATTTTATTTATTCAGCAAGAACTAGTGTGATTTTACAACGGAAGAAGGTGGCAAAATCTAGTTTACTTCAGTAAGAGATTTCTGTATAAATGTTACAAAAATCGACATGTGCTTTTATATAATGGTTACAGAAAGGGGAAAAATGAATTTTTCTTTGTAAGATTGCTTTTTTTCTAAAAAAAAGAAAGGAAAATACATTGGAACGTGATCATTCACAGATTTTTGCCTTGACAAACGTGTGCCTGTTGTGGCAATTTCTCTTCATTCACAAGCCTTGAGATTCGATACCGTGTCCAAGCTACATATACATACACCCACAGGTGCTTATGTGCGTGCATATAAGAAAGCATTTAATTTTATGGGACATGATTGGCTAAAGCCAGAAGAGGCCCGAGCAGTTCCAAATAAAAATACTTGTGAAGCTTACTCATTTGGAATGTATATGACGGAGTGTAACAATTCGTGATTATCTTCAAATTTATGATTGAATTACTAGAATTTCGGAAAAAACAAGTTATGATCAAAATCTTAGCTACTATTTCTTGATCAAATACAAAGAGCAAAATTCTAATAACTTGAATAGCTTCTCCTCAGTGCATTTTAATCCACCTGTCTATATGTGCTGAGAGCTTTAGAAGTACCCCTTGTTCACCAGGGGAGCGGTAGTCTGCTGGCACACTAATCTGTCCACCTGCAAGCTCGGTCCTGGCTTCTTTCTGCACGTGGCGCACTGCACCTCACCTAAACGGCAGAGAGAAGCAGCTGCTCACGTGCAGACGCTCACCTGAGGAGGCAGGTCAGTGGTGTCTCTAAAGACATAGGTCACAAGTGATACTCAGTCGGAAATATCAAAATTACACGGGGTAGTGTGAAGAGGGCCTTACCTTAAAAGAGATTTCATACTGTTCTCCTCCCCAGATTTCTAAGCCTGGATCGTATCCACCCAATTCCCAAAACCACTTCCGATCCACAGCAAAGAGACCGCCAGCCATAACCGGAGACCTGTGAAGGGAGCAAAACAACCTGTAAAGGACGTGAAGACCAGGGGCGATGGTGTTGAGTTTGTAAGAAAGAAAGAAAGAGTTAAATATATCATATCATAGTGATATGTGCATCGCTATGCTTGTAGCAATATAATTTTTAATAGAGTCTTGGGAGTAGCCTGTATGCCCCTCTACAGATGAATAAAGAAGGAAAATACATCATTTATGTACAATGGAGTACTACTCTGCAATAAGATAGGAAAAACTTGAATGATTTGCAGGAAAGTGGATTCACTCTGAAAGCATAATGTTACAGGAAATAAACGGGACACACAAGCATCAGTGTCACACGGTTTCCCCTATAAGAGCGACGTAAACTCGAAATCAATTAAAGAGCCAAACAGAAGATAGGTAGTCGGAAACAGGGAGATAGAACATTTGCAAAAGGGCAGGGGACCAAGAGCTGGCGGGAGGGCCAGGGAGAGGTGAGAAGAGGAAGAGAACAAGAATTAAGATGTATTTTGCATGTGCATCAGCCTCCCGCAATGAATGTAATCATTACACAATGGAAATGCATACTAATAAAAAATAAACGTCCTAAAAAAGATAAGAAAAGATCAAGACACATTGTAATCTAAGCCGCATAAAGCTTTCCTACACAGCTTTCTATACAGGATGTTTACTGAGCCATTTTCTGGAGTGGGCGGGTAGGAAGTACATGCGGAGCAGTGAGCTTTGCAGTTCAGGTTCAGCTTTGCGGCAATATCTCTGCAGAATCCAATTTCTCCATCTATTTAGCCTTCAAGCAAAGCATATGCATGTAAGTGATGGGAACACGGAGAAAATTTACTTGATTTGTAACAGACCTTAAGCTATCATTCATGGAAAATTGTTATTGAAAGTGTTGCTGCGGCGTTCGCTTTCAGTCTCTTAGGGCGCGCGCTCGGGGCATGTGCTACGTGCAGGTCAGGTCCAATGGACAGACTAGGAAATGGTCGGTTCGAATAAAATAATCTACCAGAATTTGTTATTTGGTATACAAGCTAAAATTAAAGTTTGAAACACCATCTTCTATATTGCTGTGCTTTCTCTCTTTTCTTAGAAAGGAAACATTAATTACCACCCATTTTGCAAAAACAATTGTCATGTGTTCCACAGTGCCAGGGTGTGTTGGGGCCGTGTTGGTGTACAATAAAATAGCTGCCATCATTGGATGGGCTCTGCCATTACGTACTTTTGCAACTTAAGACTACTTCTCGCAGGTTTTCTTGAGGGCTCATTGTCTACATGATGAAGGCTAAGAAATGAATTTCCTTGACAGTTCCTTGCAACGACCTCTGTACATCATTCCTAGGTATGGTTTGAATTCACAGGGAGAAAAAGGCGGCATCCTGCCCCAGTGTAGAATTAAAGTGCTGCGCCCAGAGCCCTGTTCCCTGACTTTGAATATTTCATGTTCTCCATTTTCACACTGTTTCTGTGTTTGCACAAGAGACCGAAGTGCATTCACACAGATATAAAACCATGGTGAAGACCAAGCGATACACAGAAATACACATTGTTCATGTAGTTGATGTGAGAGTTTTGAAAATATTTTAAGCAAAGTATAATTACAAATAATAATACAAAGCATTCAGTGTTGACGTACAGCACTTTAAATACATGTAAACATAGTAGGCATGCCTATTAGACTGATGAGATTTTTATACTTGCTAATGTTTTATGAGGCACTTGGAGAGTCAACCTGAATTTAAATATATTTCTGAGACTTTGTATGTCAGGATTGTGCTTTATCTAATTACTGAAGATTAGTGACATTTGAAGGTATAGATGCTGTGTAGTTGGAAGGATTAAAAGGCTAAAAGAAGGACTTAATTTTTCCTCTAGGCAGCCAAGAAAGATTCAGAACATGCCATTTTTTTTGTTTAAAATAAAAATTCTAGAATCAGATGTATGTTTCTTTGTCCCCCTGTCCAGCAGACTCATCTTTTTCCGTTTTTACACACTGTGCGTCACGGCAGAGTCATAGCTGTAGAAGGAACTGGTAGGCACCAGAACACTCGTTGGATGCGGTTTCTCAGCGAGCCCATTACTGCAGCTGTAACCTTGGCTTCCACAGGGGGTGGTTCTAAGCCATCAGAAATTCTTAGTCCTAATCAGCTGGAAGCAAAAATATAAGGATTCTCAATTACACAAACATATTTGCATTAGATTGTGTGAGGCCTGAGTCCAAAGTGCTTCAAAATTTAAATTCATAGAATTACCACAGATTGGGTGACATAGATATTGGGTAAGGCAAGTCTAAAAAGAATTTATAAATTAATTAACTTCATTGATATATTTTAGGTATACATATTGATCACATTCATCAGAGGGAATTGTACTTGTACATGATATAACTTGATTCCTCTTTTTCCCTCTCTCTTCAATCCCTGTTCTTTTTCTTATTTATAAAAGTAGTTTTCTTTCTTTCTTTCTTTTTTTTTTTTGTGGTACCAGGGATTGAACTCAGGACTCTGTGCCTGCCAGGCAAGTGCTTACTGTACTGAGCTATCTTCCCATGCCCATTTTTTCTTCTTTTCTCACTTTTTTCCTTTTCATTTCCTTCCTTTCCCCTTCTTATACTTGTTTCACTTCCAATTTGAAATTTTTTACTGTTTCACAGTATCTGTTACATATTTTGATTCTTCTTTTAGTTTCTCACAGTGGAGAAATAGTGCAATATTTACATATGACTCTAATTTATTTCTCTTAAAAGTATTGTCTCCAAGTGCACCCAATTGGCTAGTAACGTCTCAAGTTTGTCCTTCTTTATGGATTAGTAGCTCTTCACTTTATAAAAACCCTACATTTTAAAACATGTATTTAGTACAGGATCTACAGGTTCTCACTGAACAGATCAGACTTGTTATCCTCCTGTTTTCAGCCTCCCAAATGCTGGAGCTACAGGCACACAGCACCACGCCTAGTCTCAGCCAGTCTCGGCATGCCCTGGGGACAGGACTGGCACAGCAGGCCTGGGATTGAACCATGGCCCCTGCATCCGCCTAAGCAGGTGCTTTAATCTGACCAGTCCTATCTTTTTTGTCTATTCGGTGTTTGGGCTGTTCCAAGGTTTAGGTATTACAGACTGTGCCAGTATAAATGTGGGTGTGCATATATTGCTGTGGTATGTTGCTTTTTAATTTATTGGGGAAGATTCCAAGAAAGGGAGTAAGTGGGTCAAATGGAACCTGTAGTCTCGGTTTTTTGAAGAATCTCCACCCTGATTTCCACACTGGTTGCACCAGTCTACACACCTACCTAAAGTGGAGAAGGGTCCCTTTCTTTCCACAGCTCCTTCAGCATTTGTTATTGGTTGATTTCCTGATAATAGCCATTCCTCCTGGGGTGAGATGGAATTTCAGTGTTGTGTTAATTTCCATCTCTTGATGCACCAGTGATGTTGAACATTTTTTGAATTTTTATTTGCCACTTGTATTTCATCTGAGAAATATGTATTAATTTCAGATGACCATTGTTTATTGGGTCTTCAAACCTGGGGGCTTTGATTTTTATTACAGTTCTTTATGTGCTGGTGAGATAGCTTAGGTACCAGGGTTTGATTCCTGGTCCCATGTTCTGTGCTGGCCCTGCCCCCAGGGCATGCTGAGGTGGCAAACTCCTCTGGGCACATGGTGGCACACACCTACAATCCCAGCATGCGGAGGCTGAGAACAGGAGGATCACTGAGAATCTGAGCTGCATAGTGAGACCTTGTACCAAATACGTAAAATTAAAAAAATAACTTTTTATATATTGAAGATATTAGTGCTTTGTCTAAGGAATAGCTGGAAAAATTGTTTTTCCACTCCATTGGTTGTCTCTTTACTCATTGGTGTGTATTTGGCTATAGAAAAGCTTTTATAATGTGAGATTCCAGTTGTTGACTCTTTGTAATATTTCCCATGTGATCCAGGCTTTATTCATAAAGTCTTGGCCAATACATGTGTCTTTAAGAGTTCTCCCTAATCTCTTTCAGCAGATTTAATATTTCTGTTTTAATATTTAAATCTTTGGTCAATTTTAAGTTTAGTTTAGTGCATCGTAAAAGACATAGGCCTAGTTTTAGTCTTCAGCATGTGGAATGCTAATTTTTTCAGCACCATTCATTAAAGAAGCTGTCTATCTTTCAGTGAAGGTATTTTGTTTTTTTGTTGAAGATAAGGTGACTGAACGTGTCTGGAGTTGCTTCTGCATCTTCTAAGCTATCCTATTAGTTTTGGGTCGTTTTTTGCCAATACCATGCTATTTTTATCACAGTAGGTTTCAAGCCAGACATTGTGATGCCCCATGTCTTACCTTTATTGCCCAGAATTGGTTTTGCTCTTTGATGTTACTTTTGGTTCCAAATGTCTTTTAGGATTACTTTCTCTGTGAAGTATGCTTTTGGTATTTTGATTGGGATTGCATTAAATCTGTTTAACAATTTTGGGAGTATGACCCTTTTTACAATGCTGTTTCTTTCTACATAAGAGCAAGTAATCTCTTTAAATTTTCTGATACTCTCTTTTATCCTTTTCAGAGTAATGTAGTTTTCAATGTAAAGATCTTTTACTTCCTTTGTAGATTGATTTCTAAGATCAGGGCAGAAAATAATGTTATGGGGTCTAGGAAAACAATGCACAGAATCAGTGAATTAGAGTTGGGGTCTTTGAAAGACCAAATAAAATTGATAATCCTTGAGCAAACCTTAAAAAAATGGGAAGACGCTAATCTATGTAGGTAGGAACAAAAAGTGTGAAACTAAAACAGATCCTGTGAAAATCTAGATCATCAATATCTACTTTGAAAACTTGTGCTTGAATAATATGAAATGTGTTCCATATATTGAACCATCCCTGCGTTCCTGGGATGAATCCTATTTGGTCATGGTGTATAATCTTCTTGAAGATTTGATGTATTCTGTTTGCCAGAATTTTATTGATTAAGATGAAATATGGATATGCATAGAAGAACTGGACAGATTCCTAGATACGTATGTATTGCAAGAGCTGAATGAAGAAGATACAAAATTTTAAATAATCCAATATCAATGAAATTGGAAGTCAATAAAACTGAAAAAGTAATTAAAAACTTAGTAGCCAGGGAAAGTCAAGGTCCTGATGCTTTCATTACTGGGTTCAGCAAGAAATTTAGAGAAAATCTAATGCCATCACTATTCCAACTCTTTACTTAAATTGAAAAGGAAACATTACTCCCAAAGTCTTCCTGAAAGGAAGTATTACTTGGATACAAAACCGGAGAAGGATCCAACTAAAAAAGTGAACTACAGTACAATCTCTCAAGTGAACATATACCCAAAGATTTTCAATAAAATACTGGCAAACAGAATACATGAAATCTTCAAGGGGATTATATGCCATGACCAAATAGGATTCATCCCAGGAATGCAGGTATGGTTCCACATATGGAAATCAACAAGTGCAATACACCACCATAGCAACAGAGCTAAGGACAAAATCATGTAATCATCTAAAGAGATGGAGAAAACATTTGAGCATGAACAACACTCATCCATGATTAAAAATAAACTGGCAGGAAATTGGAATAGTTGGTCTGTATCTCAGTCTGATAAAATCCATCTATGACAAACTAACAGCCCACATCAGACTAAATGGTCAAGAAATGCAAGCTTTTATGCTTAAGTCAGGAACAAGACAAGGATGTCCACAGTCACTGCTCCTGTTCAATAATCTGTCACCTTCTACTTGCTTTTGCATTTGTTTCCTTTCCCTGGATTCTCTGTCTTTTTGATTAACTGAAGGGAGTATTCTTTGATAGTATACTTCTATTTCTCTTCCTCCAACCTTTGTACCTTGGTATGATACATTTCACTCCTGCATGTGTTATAAATCTCCAGTTATATTGCTAATATTTTAAAGCAAGTGTCTCTTCAAAGTATTTAATTTTTTTTTGAAAAATGGTGTAGAAATATGAAATTATAGGCACCATTTCTGCACTCTGTTGGATTTAATGGTTCTGAAGAAAATTTATTATTGTGATAAATCCTGCTTGCTTGGGTGAACACGCCCACCACACACAGAAGAATTTGTTACTGGACAATGATGCACCAAAGGCCAAAGAATCAAGGTGAGTATTTTCCTGTTGTGCTGAAGATGAAAGGTATTCATGCCTGTTTTCTTCTCAGAGAAAAGGAATTTGAGTAGTTGTTTATTTACAGCATGTTCTTCTACTATGTTTTCCATTTTAAATAAAAACATTATTTGAAACTCTGTCGATCCTACTTCCCACAAACACTTCTTGATCTGCCTTCATATGCTTACTTTCTCCACTTTTTTGTTATATAAGGAATCCAGGGCTACTCTCCCAGTGAACTACATCCCCAGCCCAGCCCTTCTTACTTTGAGACAGTGTCTTGCTAAGTCACCCAAGTGCCAGCCTCTTGAGTGTTGCTTTCCTCTCTTCCAAAACACCCTGGCTGTGTTTGTTCACCTAAGAATGTCAATACACTATGGGGAAGTTTTAATGTGGCTTTCTACCCATGTAACTGTATTTTTATCACATTAGCATGCTTTATGGGTATTGCTCATAATATCAAAAATTGGGTTTGGTGTTTTGCAAAATCACCTCTTATTCTTGGAAAGCTTTTTAAAATTAATGGGATCACGAGCCCACATATTCCTATTGAAGACTGTTCCTCAGGCTGTAGAAATGCGTGACTTTTCGGAATACCTAATAGCAGGCACTTTTTAGTTTATGTTATGGCCACTGAACGACATAATAAGTATGCTCTCCTCTTTGCATATGGTTGACTAGTTTACTTTTCTATAGCAATATTTATGTTCTGAATTCGCTGAATTTTAAATTACTGAGGCTGTACTAGAAACATTTACTGACACCAATCTGTACTTGGGACCAGTGAAATCCTTGCTGGGTTTTCATTCACAAACATCCTTTTCCATTTGTGTAGTTGGCATTTTCTCTAAAATAGCATGTTGATTTCATACTGTGGCTTCATCTTGTATTTTTCATAGGACTCCTAAGCTTGCTAAACTTCTTACCATTTTGTATTTTACATATTGATCCCAGATATTAAAAAAAAAAGAATTTTAGTTAAAAAGAACAAACATGCTCTGCTCTTACATTTTCAGGCAGAGAGTATTATTTCAAACTTTATATATCTAGGGCTGGGAGATAGCTCAGCAGTTTAAGTGAGCTGGCAAGCACAAGGTCCTGAGTTTGATCCCCGGCACTACATGCTGTGCGAGCCCCGGTGTGGTGGTGCACGCCTGTAATCCCAGGTCTGGGTAGGCTGAGACAGGAGGATCAATTGAGTAGCGAGACCTAGGGAGACCTGTATCATCAAAACACAAAAGCAAAACAAACAAACGAAGACAACTCTATACATCTAGTGTAAACTTTGGATAGCAGAATAACAAAAATATAATACTGAAATAGATAGGTGCACAAATATTTATTTAAAAATACACTAAAAGTTAAAATTATGTCCCAGATCCAGAGGAAATATGGCTTCCTTGAAAATAAATTGGACCTAAGTTTTCATACATTTCAGTGCCCACAGTAAGAACTGCGGACATGCAGGGTGCAGCGCGAGCTTGCGCAGAGGTGAAGCAGCGCAGAACCCTTCAGGACCGCATCAGGTCGGCAGCATAAAGGAGTGATGCCATTTCTGGTTGCATAAGCAGAAGGTGTTAGTTGGCCCATGGCTCAGAACTCTCACAGCTAAAGCATAATTATTTCCAGCAAGAATGCACTTTTTTTTTTTAAATGAAGAAATGTTCATTGTATTTTTAAGAATTCACTTGTTGAGAAAAGGGTATTTCAGATGAAAATATAAGGTTTAAAAAACACTTTTGTTTTTTGAAAAGATGAATTTATGACTTAAAGTTTGAAGCGAATACCAAATGACTAGGTCATTTGTTTTATTGATCTTAAAAAAACCCTGCCAGTTCTGTGTAATTCCCTAAATTTTTATAGGGGCATGTAAGGATGAGAGGAATATTACCCTTCTGTTAAGCAACGAGTTCATTACTCTGGGGACAAAGAACAGACTAGTTCGTGGACCCAGTCTTTAGAAGCTCAGGATGCAAACAGAGAGGAAATTTGATGGCAGTAATAAACCTTATGCTTTCTTTCAACGCATCCACTTTGAGCCTACAGAAGTATAATCGAGGACATGGCTTGGCTAGCATAGAAACTCAGCGAATCTTATAAATGAAGAGGTTTAACACGGAGAGCTCAGGCTTATGCCTGGAACTAGCAGTGCCGAATAAACACGGTCATTCTCTCTCTGACCTCTTAAAAGTTTTGCTGAATTGACAAGGGTTTAAGCATCATTGTACTTCTTACTTCCTCCACTAGGTGGCAACAGAGAGCCACACTTCTTGTTCTCTCCCCCTTTCCTCCTCTTGCTCCCTCTCCCCTTTGTCCCTTTCCCTTTCCCCTTTACTCCTCCTCTTCCTCTTCTTCTCCCTCCTCCTCCTTGTCAGAGTGGCAGCAGCAAAATCAATAAACAGTTTCTCATTTTCTTTGCAGGGGACTATTTAGGCAAGATAAGGGATTCTTTGACTTATAAGTAGAGAACAGACCCCAAAGTGAACCATTTGACAAAATTGGAATCTTGGCTTAGTGATATTTGCATATTAAAAGGAGTGGGTGGAACACTCTGTATATGTCCACCGGGTCCATTTGTTCCAAGCTCTGGTTCAGATTTGCTACTTCCTTGCTAATTTTTTGTCTGGTTGACCTATCTTTTTGAGATAAGGGTGTGTTAAGATCTCCTGTCAAGATTGTGTTCTTAGACATTAAGTTTTTCATGTCCCTTAAGATTTGTCTTACATAGTTTGGTGCTCCTGTGTTTGGTGCACAGATATTTATGAGTGTTACTTCTTGCTCTTGAATTTTTCCCCTGACCAATATATAGTGGCCTTCTTTGTGTCACTTGATCATTCTTGGTTTGAAGTTGAGACTGTCTGAGAACAGAATTGCTATTCCTGCTTTTTTCTGAGGTGCTGGGGCATGTAGTATTGTTTTCTATCCTTTGACTTTGAGCCTATGAAAGTCCTTTTGTGTTAAGTGTGTTTCTTGTATACAACATGTTGTTGGATTTTGTTTCCTAATCCACTGTGCCAGTCTATTTCTCTTAATTGGAGAATTGAGTCCTTTTACATTTATGGTTATAATTGAAATGTGCTGACTTATGTTTGTCATGATATTTAGCTGGTGTTGTTCACTCCTTTGTAACCTGTGTTTAATTGATTGTCCTGTTTGGTGGGTTCCTTCCATTCTCTTGCATGGAGTTCTGGTCGATGTGGTCTCTCTCTAGAACCTCTTTCAGCAGCCTGTGAAGGGATGGCTTTGTCATCATGAAATTCTTTAGTTGTTCTTTGTCATGGAAGTATTACACTTCTCCATCAAACTTGAAAGAGAGTTTTGCAGGGTATAGTAGTCTGGGCTGGAATTTGTTTTCGTGTAGGACTTGAAGAACTCTGCTCCATGCTCTCCTTGCCTTCATTGTTTGTGTAGAGAAGTCGGCTGTAATTCTGATGGGTTTTCCTTTGAATGTGAGCTCTTTCTTCTCTCTAGCAGCTTTCAGTATATTATTTTTGTGTTAGATTTCTGCGATCTTAACTATTATATGTCTCGGTGTGTTTCTACTTGGGTTGAGGTTATTTGGTGTCCTGTATGGTTCGGTGACCTGAATGTTGGATTGTTTCCTCATATTTGGGAGGTTTTCTGCAATTATTTCTCCCCAAATTCTTTTTATGTCATTTGTATTGACTCCTTCATTCTCGTTGATACCAATTACTCTCACATTGTTCATTCTGGCGTCAAGCATTGGCTGTGACTCATCCACATGGATGACACAGACAATGGAACTACAGAATAATGTACAGGACTACAAGATAAACCCTGAGAGGACTTCAATGACCACATAGGAAATATGAAGTTCTTGTGTTGGTATATACGTCTTGATCTACCTAGGTCTTAACCATCCAGCAGAAAAGTATAAAAATGAAGTGTACATTGTGAGGCCATAATATTAAGCTGAGCTGTAAATAGATATGGTCGACGATTTCTTTGAATAACTCCCTATGGTTGCAGAATGCTGGACTGTATTGGATTGTGGTGTCGAGTTCAAGCACCTAAGTTAGTTGAATGTCAATGGAGTGCCCACTTTTGACAGGTGTAGACAAAGGAAGGGGTGTAGAAAGAAAAAATCATGATGTGTGTATAGACAGTACAGTTGGGATAGATAACGCTGTGCTTCTACATAATTCTATGAGAGGCAAGATCTGCACTAATGGTGGTTGGACAGGATATTATGTCGGCTTTTAGTATTATGGTCATCCACTTGGTAAATAATTATTGAATTTTTGATATAATTCAGGTATAAAAAAATAAGATAAGTAAGCAACTACACTCTTAATTCACTGATAAGAGATATCTGCTAAAATAATATGTGTAAATATAATATCATGTATGCACCTTGTATAATACCAAAACGTTATGAAAACAGTTTGCAATGTATTAATTTATCGAATCTGTATGGTTAAGGTGTCTTGAAACTGTCTGATTGACATTTGTATTTTAATAAAATAAAAATAAAAAAATAAAAAAAAAAAAGGAGTGGGACTTTATCTGAGACCGTAAGAATAGTGGTCACAGTGAGTGGTTGATTCTCGCCTTCATACCACTGCGCAGGACGGTTCCACACTGTATGTGCTGATCAACATCAATGCGAAGTGCAAGAGAAAGGCTGCGGGCCGGGGCTGCACACTCCGGGAGCTGTGATCCTGTGAGGAAGCCTGTGCTAGATGGCTGGCATCACGGGCACGTTAACAGTGACAACTGCTGGGTCGCTGCAAGACTCGTAGCTCATGCTGCAGCGTCTGTGCTTACTGCAGACTCTCTGATCTTGCTTTACTAAAACCTGGTAGGCCCTAGGTGAACCGAGGTGACTCTAACCCGCATAAGAGACCAGCAAAACAACCACTTAGCGGAGCTTTGTCTAAGTTATGACTTTCAAAATTGTGAGCTAACCCAATAGTTGTTGTAAATCATGGATTTCTGGAATGGCTTATTTTGTACCCATAAGGAATGGACACGTCTCATTTTGAAAAGAGGACAATGTATTAGCCATTCCATTTCGTGCTTCTGATAAATTATAATAATTTTTGAAAGAGACAGGATCTTGGTCAGAATTGTAAAGTTTTAGCATTTTGGATAAAATGAGGAGGAAATAAAAATATATAAATGGTGGTACATATTTTTACTGTTTTGTACCATGGTTTATAATTTTCTTCTAACCATACTTAAGCATACATTATTCTTTCTGAAGTTTTGTGACATTAAGTATGATTTTTGCCACTTGCTTCATATGTAGAATATTAGATGCACCTGGGCAAGGATGTGAGGAGTAGAAAGGAGAAAAAAATCTTTGTGTGGACCAATTCTGTTGTGCAGCAGACCACACTATAGCTATAAACACAGTGTGATGGCTTTGAGCTGATGCTTCCACTAGGCTGCTGGCTCTGGAGTTGCCTAGAGTGCTGCTGCCATCGCATCTTCAGAGGCTGAACTTTCCATAAGAAGAAATTGGAAACTGCTTCAGTGGGTACAGGGAAGACACGAACATGCTAATTAGCTTTGCAGTGTTAGTCTTCCATTACCCAGCCAAGATGGTATCTCCCTCAGCTTCTTTGCTGGAGCCCAGAGTGCTTTGCATGTGAGCATGCACACACATGTGCACATGTGTGTGCATGCGTGCGTGCATGCCTGTGTGTGTGTGCATGTATGTGTGGTGTGTGTGTGTGTGCACATGTGTGTAAGTGCAGGTCCTACCCAGAGTGGGGACTGGAGCAGCTGGCTACACAATGCTTTTCTTGCACCCTACAGGGGGTGAAGGGATGGACTCATTGGTGTGAAGAGAGATGACACGTCCCACTCTTCAATAAGTTCACATTAAGCAATGTGCGGGGGCTGCCCACAGTCCACTTCTAAAAACAGCAGAAGGTGGTCAGTCTTCCCTTACAATATCTGTTTACAAGTGTATGAGATCATCCAACAAGCAAGCCACTTCCTATCCATTTATCTTTATGCAATAAGAGGGACTGAAGAACTGGCACAAAGTTTTAGATTTCTTAATACATTCCATGGTGCACTCTGAGTTGAATTACCCTAAAATGCTTATTGGATTCATTCATTCCTAACTTCTGAGTGGCCATGGATTCTAATCATGGCCTCATATTCTATATAAGGACAATGCAATGGTTGTTGGAATTAGTCCTTTTCTCATGAGGTCTGAGCAGTGCATCCTCTCCCTCCTGCCAGAAGGACACTGGAGTTGTGTTAACACCAGTAATCAGACTGCAGTAGTCCTCACACTCATCAGCCCGATGACCACAGGCTGCCGTGTCCTGTGCACTAGATTTCCCATGAGCACTCTGGAATCTCCACTGTGGGGTGAGGAAGTCTACTTGTGCTTTTAGTCACATCCCAGAAGTTCACGTTGCTATTGTGTCTGTTCTAGCCTCCTCCCTGGGAAGGTGGCTCTCCTGGCATGTTCCCTGAGTTCCTGGACACCCCATCCTGGGACCTGAGCTTTGCCTCCTGGGTCCTGTCCTGTAGGTGAGCCCCAGAGCCCCAAAGCTCATGCCCAGAATTTCACAGAGGATTTGTCAACACAAGTCTCTGTGTTTTGAAATTAAGCCTTGCTCTACAGTGGAGCTGCTACCCAGCCCCTCCATGCAGTCAGGGGCCACGTGCCACCTCAGCACCTGGGGGTGTGCCTGATCCCATTCTGCTTCTAGCTCTCCCAGACTTTTCTCTATCACTTCAGGAGAACAGCACCTTCACCAACCTTAAACACTAACAAATGCAAAACAGTGCCCAGAAATTGTCTTTCACAAGTTCACTGAGTTTCAGGTCCCAGGCAGGGCTTAGCATAGTTACCCCGTTTCTCTCATGGATCAGAATTCATCACATTATCAAGATAGGGGCTCCCAAGTACTCCTGTTTCTCACTCTTATTGTGTCCAAATGTGATGCTCCTTTCTCCCTTAATTCAAATTTTAATGTGGGGAGACCCTTCATGTCTTTAGAGAATGTGATGAGTTTAGCTTTCATCACTGATCTCTACTGTGGTCTCTCAGATTTCATTAGTCACCCCCCCCCAGGGCTCCCTTCTCTACTCTTTCTTCCTCCCTAGTCCAGGATCTTATCACTCCTGTCAACAGCAATATTGAACAAAACATAGTCATGGTGGGACATAGCGGAGCAAATGCCTTATTTCATCATAATTGAGACTGTTGTGAGGCTAAGAGCCCTCCGTGCAGAGTGGGAGTCTTTCTTCCCAGACACAAATAGGACTTCTCATTCAAGGGATAAATGCTAGTCATTACAGCCCAAGCATGATGAAACTGCAAGTAGACCCGTTTTCTGCTTCATTTATTTAATAAACATTTGACAGTTTTCTCTTACAAAAAACATTACCCGTTCATCTTTGTAAAGAATGCAAAATATGCTTTTTCTCTTCAGCACTGATTGAAACTTAAAGGCAATTTTCTTCTCATTTGTTGGTATTTTATATTAAGCTAGAATTTACTAACATGGCATGGATTTTTAGTAGTTTTATCGACACTTTAAAAAGAATCATACTGTGAATCTGTTTCCTGCTGAAAGAACTTAATTTCTTAAAAACAAAATGTAACAAAAGAAAGAGAGGTGTTAAGCAAAAATCTATCTATCTATCTATCTATCTATCTATCTATCTATCTATCTATCTATCTATCTATCATCTATCTATCATCTATTTATCTATCTATCATCTATCTATCGATCATCTATCTATCTATATATCTATCATCTATCTATCTATCTGTCTGTCTGTTTGTCTATCTATCTATTTATCTATCTAATACATTTAGTACACGGTACACAGGGTTTCACCATGTGGATGAACAATGGACCTGTAGCGATTCTCCTGTCTTTGGTTTCCCAAGCACTGGGATTACAGGCGTGTGCCAGCACCCCTAGTATCAATCGCTGTCTCATTGTGCTCTGCTGGCGGGATTGGCATGGCAGGCCAGGGATTGATCCCAGGTCTCTGTGTCTGTCTAAGCAGGTGCTTTAATCCCCTCAACAGTCTGGCCTGCCCATAAGAAAGTTTACATTTTATAACAAGTTTAGGTGAAAGTACCATCTTATGGGCAACCTTTAGATCCAGGCTTTCCTCAAGGAAATTTCGTTAACTACATATGACAGGGAAGAGGCATTAAAACATGTGGGTACCATGTGTAGGAATGTAGAACCCTAACACCATTATGGAGATGCCTTCGACATTGTCTCCATACTTTCTAGAATTTTAAAAATGGATCTAGTGAATACCATACATGTTTATGTAGAAGATATCCCTAATATTGCTTAAATAAATATTATCTGTTCTGATGTCAGTTATATTTTTTTAATAATTCTGGGATAAATTTACCGCATACCCTTAGCAGCTAAGTATGTGTCATCAGAAAACCAGGTCTATGTATTGTAACTTTATCTGGGTTGTTGATCTAAAATAAAGGACCATCTATTTTTTTGTTTTGTACCTTACTCTGCCCAGTGACCTATTCTGTTACAACTCACATTTTGGAAAAAGAAATTTTTCATTCTCTATGAAAGCTCTAAAACCATTCCTCATAAAATGGACCAAAGAGTGAAATGCACACGGACCTACAGTCAGAGTAAAAAAAAAAAATATTGCCTGAAAGAGTCCGGCGCTGTAAAATACAGGTGAAATGGATTCTTTGCCCTGATATAATAAAGAAATACTATGAAGTTTCAAATTCACCAGTAATAAAATATGTACAAGTACAGCGGTAAAGGAACCGTAAAGACGGTGGTTCAAGTGGCAGGGGCTGCCCTTGATGGCTGGGAATTTTGTGCCTCTGCATGGACTGGTGCCCCCCAGGTGGGAAGGCGGTGGGGCACACCGAGATTTTGTCCGATGTGGATGAGGAAAATACCAGAGTGCGAGGAGCAAGGGGAAGGAGCAGGCCAGGGCGGCCCCGTCTGCTTTCTGAGCGTCCACCGCCCACCTCTGTCTCTCTGGATGGACCCCTGCAGACTGGGACAGAGAGGAGCAGCTCACATCTGGCCTGGCGGGTCCGTTTCTACAGGGGAGCGCTGAGTCGGCCTCACTGGAACCAAAGAGAGTTAGGAAAGGCAGAGGGCCCTGTTTCTGGAGGAAAATGACAGTGGGGTTATGCGAAGGTGGTGCGCGGATCTTGTCCTAAACTCTGACAACTTGTGACAGTTACTTTTAATTATTCATTTTTTTTTTGCTGGGATAGCCACCTTATTTATGTTGTGTGCCACATTATAAAGTGGTAAAAATCTCTCAGGATGACTAAAAGTATGAGTCACGCCCCCCATAGCAAGGAGCTACTTGCCTACGACGCAGGTCCCTTCTAAATCAGCGAGGCTGAGCTTAGCCGCTGCCTGGAGTGGCCTGAGCCATGAGGCGGACGTCCGGGTCTGCTTAGCAAGCGTGGCGCTGTCCTGCTACTCTGGTCGATCCTATCTCATGCATCCAGGGAATGACCAAATTCACAGGGCATTACAATTTTGGGTGGACTTGGAAAGATAACTATGGCAGAATTAGAAACTCTCATAATGGTTAACATATTATAAACTCTGAGGAAGAATTTATAATATGATTTCAGATTTGGATTTTGCACAGTACAAACTAGAAAACCTAGAAAGTGAGTAAAGTTAGCTTCTCAGTGGGCTTTATGGATGCACCAAATGGCTTACTTCTCACAGCTATTGGGGCCGGCTGGATAGCTCAGTGGACTAAAGCGTCTGCTTAGGCAGAGCACGCAGCAGCGGTTCAATCCCTGGAGTGCTGCGCCAGCCCCTCCAGTGGGGCGCAATGAGACGGCGATTGAGACCGGGCATGGTGGCGCGCGCCTGTAATCCCAGCACTTGGGAGGCTGTTTTAAGAATTTTCCATTCTGATCTCAGAATGGAACTTGCTGGGTCACACCCAGGTCCCTTCGTGCTGCTCACTGGCTCCCAGCCCCAGGTGGGACTCTGGGAGTGGCTTGCAGCTGCCCACTGCCTGCTCAGGGGTCTCTGTTGTATGCAGCTCCCCTCTCCAGAGCGGCCCAAGGCACTGCATCTCCAGCGGTGGCCGGTGACACACTCGCCTGGGGATGGAGGGTGACCACTTTCCTCGAGGACGGCCAGCTCTGTGTGAAGTGCCTGCTCTAGCCTCCTGGTCAGCCCTGGATGCTTCTTCTGTGTTGCTGCCCTTTCCTGTCCCTCTTCCTTTTTCTCTTGTAGGTCTTTCATGGTCACAGTCTTTTAAGAAAACAAATGCACCAGAAAACTCTGGCTAAGTCAGTTTCCATGCTGTTTATTTTTTATTTTAGGCATTTATGCTAGGAGATGCTGACTTATAGTCATTGTTTCCGATTTGGCTCCATAATGATTTTTTCATTTTAAATTTGCTGGGGGAAAGAATGATTTTCAGTTGAAGTTTTCCCTTCTCATACCTGAAAACAATTTTCCTCTCTGCCTCCCTCCCTCCCTTCCTCCCTCCCTCCCTCCCTCCCTCCCTCCCTCCCTCCCTGTCTCCCTCCTTTCTTCCCTCCCTCCCTTCCCCTCTCTCTTTCTCTCTCTGTTCTGGTATTTAAGATAGGGTGTATAGGGTCTACAGGGTCTGACTACATAGATCGGACTCATAGTGATCTTCCTGCTTTCAGCCTCCCAAGAGCTGGGATTACAGGCACATGTCACCATGTCCAGTCTCAATCACCGTCTCAGAGCACCCTGGGAGTAGGCCCAGCACAGCAGTCCCAGGGATCAAATCCCTGCTGCTGCACTCTAAGCAGGCACTTTGGTCTGCTAAGCTACCTGGCCAGCCCCAGGTAGCTTAGCTTGCGTCTTCTGCTTCTTAAAGATAGCTCCATGGTCACCAGCATAGGGCACCATCAGATATGCTGAGGAGATGAATAAGCCTTCATTGAGGCTTATGTGTGGACTCAGCCTCCATAGCCAATGTCTACCCAGTTAGTGGAGTGCATGAAGTACTCCACCCAGTTGGCAGGCTGTCACACAGCCAATCAACTTGACAGATTATGGTGCTCAGAGAAGCAACGGTTTGAACAAATTTTAGAAGGGTGGATTGTGTCCCTTAGCTCACTTCCTCAGTGGCCTTTCATCCCAGCATTAAAAGGAAAAAGGAAAAAGAAAACAATGCTAGTACTCTAAATTCATATAATACTCCATAAGCAGCCATATCTTGTATACATAATTCCACCTGATACTTAGATAAGGATGTGATTCCAAGTGGTTTTCTTATGTCAGAATAGGGTTTTTGGTCTTAACCATCCAGTGGAAAAAGTATCAAAACAACATATAAAAAGTAAAGCCATATTAATATGCTGAGCTGTAAAAGGCTCAAGTTAACAACTTCTGACATTGCCAGTCATACAGATAACCCACTACTATTGTGGACTACTGGACTACATTGGATTATTTTGCTGAATTCACACACCTACAATATTTAAATGGCAATGGAATACCCATCTCTGACAAAACTAAACAAAAAAGTGGGATACACAGGAAGGACCATTTTGTATCTGTATATTCAAAATAGTTAGGATAGATATACAGCTACTTTCTCCTAATTCAATGAGAAGAAAGATTTGCACTAACAGTGTTTGGACAGGATATCATGTCTGTTTCTTATGCTATGAATAACTACTACGAAGACAACAATATGCAATGTATTGATTATTGAAACTGTCCTATTAATTGGTTTTCAAACTGTCTCATTGTTATTTGTTTCTCATTAAAATTAATAAAAAAAAAGAGCAGGCTTCCAGAAGTTCCCAGTGTGAGATAAGTCACCTTGAAGTGTCAGAGACAGAATGTGACATAGGCTGGCTTATTCCTAGCTTAGTGCTTTTTGTATTCTATCAGTGAACTAAACTTATTTCTGTTTGATGTAGTGATTCTTGGAATTAAAAGAGCTCTGAAAAACCTGCTATTGCATTGTTTTGAGTAGTTGGCATCTTAAAAAGTTATTTATTTAGTTTTGTTTTAAAGACAAAAAGCCATTTGGACTGCCTTAATTCTTCTTAGGAAATTTTTATATCCTGTTTATTTCCCCAACTTTACCCTTCTGTTCTTCTTTCTCATTCATGAAGATACCAGGAAGATACATTGTAGAAAGATCTTCCAAAGGTTTCGACCTTCTTGGAGGCAAATGCTTCATTCACCCTAGGTTGAATCAGCTCCAAGAGCCCGTGATTACTGCATGGAGTTGTTAGGGATCTTCCTGGCCTCTCATCGTTTATCTACCTATCCATCTCTTCAGAGAGTGCAAGCTGCAGTCACTGGGTCACCCCTGGCTTCTAAATAATCAGCTATGACTACAAATAGAACAGAAAATTTCCTGTGGTCATTCTTTTCACTGCTGTGCTCGGGTCAGGCAAAAGAGAGCCCAAGGGACCCTTCCGTGGTACTCATATGATATTTGTTAACATCTTCTTCATAGGGGACAAAAATGCATGATATGTGGGGAAGAGAAGTCATTCCCCAGTTCTTTTACACGTGCTTACCAAATGCTAATTGTTTTTAACTGTGTGTTTTGGATGCTGTTACTTTGTTTGTACTCCACCTGTGTGGCTCAGGTAACAGCATCCAGAGGGTATGGTTCCCTCCCTGTGTGGTCATGGTGTTCTCTACAGCTGAAAAAGCAAGAGTCATTCATCTTGCTGAATGTCATGGGTTACAGGGTTAGCAGCCTGCACCACAAAGATAAGGAAGTCCGGCCATATGATGGGGCCTGATGTCTTCTGGGGAATTAAAGCTTTGCTGTTGGCCTCAGTCTCAGAGGAGACGAGACACTCAGAAGACACTGTGCACTCGACACTCTCCCACTCCCAATGCCCGGGTGATGTGGGCCAAGGGTTATATGGATGAATAAGGAATACTTCAGAGGGAGTGTTTCACTCTGTTGCTGTTTAGAAAGCTCATTTCCTTCTTTTCATTCTGTTTGCTGCCACCTTGCAACAAGATAGGCACCTCTCCTTGATGTGGAGGTACTCAGCCGTCTGTCATCTTCTGATGAATATGAGAAGATGCCACTCCTGTCCTCTAAAACCCAGGAACTGAGATATCCAATGAACACTTAATATCTCCTCTGCTGTGTGAAAAATGGCTCCATACTGAAAGTGGTCTCTTCCTAGCACAGGAGGCCGACACATTCATTTCAATATAACTGTAAATACGGTGATATTATTCACCATTCTGCACAGTTCTGTTTATGGCTGTTGCCAAGTGGTTTTTAATATCACCTTCTTTTATTTGTAGAAGTGTCTCAATCTGGAGAACAAGTTAATGAATATCAAACTTAGGGTACTTGGGAGGTTCTGAAAATTCCAGGTCATGCTGCTGGTTACCTCAGACTTTAAAGGCACAATAAGAGTCTTCTCTTTATGATCCCCTGAAGCTTCCACACACACTTGCTACTATGAACTGCATGCTTTTGAGGTTAGCCATTAATTGTCCTATGACACATAAAAGGCACCCTGTTTTTTTTTTTTTGTTGACATGATTGATTATTAAATAATCCAGGTGAAGAAGTAAATCTGAGAAAGTGACCCAGACAATGAAATGCCTGTCAGAACCTTGGAGCTGTTCAAGAAGAGGACCCAAGGGATGGCATTTCAAAGAGAGTAGCAGGCTCTTCAAGCAGGAGTTTGAACAAGATGCAGTGCCTGGCAGTTGGCATGAGAGAGTCCTAGTGCATGAGAGACTTGGCCAGAGATAGAGCTGAGCAGTAGGAAGCACAGGCTGATGATGGGAAAGGTCTGCGAGGAGCGTGGACTGTCAGCTAATGACGACAATAGCTAACAGCAATAAAATCCTGAATATGTGCTGGGTGTGGCCAAGCACTTTGCATGCTGTATGTCTGTCTGTCCTTACAACTCACTTGAACAAGGTACAATTGTTATCTCATTTAATGATCCAAAAAGGTCAGGTTAGAGCTCAAATGGTTGTGTGGATTCAAACGAAGAGAGAATAGCACTAGGATAGTCCTTATCTCCTCCTCCCTTTCTTTCCCTGCTTTCTTATTTCTCATACATGCAAATGGACAAAAACCGCCTGAGCCAACAAGATCTCACTGAAGGCCGCAAAGCTGCAGCATGAAAGGGTCATATTCCTCTCCAGAGGGGCCATGAGTAGAGATTGGAAGAGGAAGACTGGAGAAAGGTATCAAGAAGAGTTAACATATGTGGAAAGGTTAGGGGTGTTCCAGGGCGTTCCACTTGGTATACGTGCTGCCAAAGTGAGGACTCAGCCTTCCACTAGGAAATGATGAGTCCTCTTCATGGCAGGGACAGTGGAGACAGGAAGGAGGGAGGAATCCCAGGGATTCTGAACATATAGAATAAATGAGGATTTGACTGTGGAAACAAGGGGTAAGATGAATTCAGTTTGGACATATTTGGTTAGTGTTGTCTGTGAAAATTGCAACTGGATTTATTAAAGAGGTGGCAGAACTGCCAGGACTGAAGATTTATTAGGAAGACCTGCGATGGTGCTACACATCTGTTGTCATCAGCAAGAAATCAGATAAAGTGACTCACAACAGCCAGAACAAGAAGAGAGGGCCCAGAGCACCAGGTTGCCAAAGGCTCATGAAAAAGAAGAAGGAGAAAGGACAGAAGGCCCTCAGCGTGGTCCCATGTCACAGAAGGTCCAGGAGGAGAGAGACTAACAATAAGCTGAGGACAAAGGAAAACAAAGGATACAGAGAAATCAGCATGGGCTGACTCTTGCGAGGGGAGCTACCTGATTCTTATTTAAATGGACCCATAGGGCTGCTGTTCAGCACACTCAAGTGTAAGAGTATCTGCCCCTAGCATGTTCCTTAATATTTCAACTAATTCAAAATTCTTGTCTATGGGATTCAGGAAGACTTTGGCCCCAAATTCTGCAGGTGTCATCTAAACCACATGTCACTTTCGGGGCTGCCGAGTAGAATTCTGGATGTGCTCAGGAAGGCAGATTCAAAGGGCTGAGCACGGGGCACTGCATGCGGGCTGTGTTCGTCTGGAGGTCGTAGCCTCACTTCAGCGGGATCAAATAAGTGCAGGGCTGGCATTTTTATGGAATGGGTCACCAGACCCAGATGAAGAAAAATGGAAGTTATTGTGCCCCGGTGTCCCGGCCCTTTCCCTATGACGGCAGTTTCGTCCTTGTCCTTGATATAGATATTGGAAACACTTGAGTCTAATGAATTTTCTGCTCTGTCTGGAAATGTTCTCTTGGCAGCATGAAACAAAGTTGAAAAATTACTGAAAAGGTTATCAGAGGTTAATAGTTTCTTGGGTTTGTTTTTTTCCCTAGGAAGGTAACAAAACCCAAATCCTTGTGGACAAGGTGAAGCAATAATGCAGCTATAATTACAAGAGTGACACTGTTGGGGTCTTGTCCCACTGCTGATTTGCTTTTCTTTAAGAATTATACTTATTTATCTTTGTGTACATCTCCTCTTATTATTTTAAGTATTCCAAACAAGGGGCATATGTACAAATATGATCCAATATGCAATGCAACCTCAGCGAGGATGTAAAGGGAAAAAGTGCTTTTTATAACCCAAGGTGATAAATGTGACATACCTTTATATTACTTGTAGCTTTCAGACTTCTAATAGGTTAAAATGAGCTTTCTTTTAAAGATCCAAAAGTATTATTAACCAAACAGTTTTCATTTTGTTTCACATGGCACATAAAATAAATAGATGACTTTATTTCATGGATAAAGAGATAAAGGACAGAGAACATAGTGCTTCCTAGAACAGCACACTGTAGTAGACACTGGGCAGACTCATGCGAAGGGTACTGATGCTCCCTTCTGAAGAGAAGCGGAGTATTCCTGTGTAATTTCTCAACTTATCCAACTGTTCTCAAATAGATCTGTTTCTCCTTCCGCCCTTCTCCAGCACTGTGACCCATTTCTCAGTTTCCTAGCTGAGTCTGTTTTAGGCATTTATCATTCTGGTGGAAGACAGAGCACCAGGCCTGGCACACTGTTGTGTGTGGGTTACACCATGATTTCAAGGAGATAAAGAGTAGATCTAAAGATAAAGGGTCTGTGAAGGAAGTGTGTGGGAGGATTTCTAGGCCAGCAAGGAGGCTGGTTGGGAAGATGAACACAAGATCAAGGTGTACAGCAGCAGGGTGCCAGGCTCACTCTTCTGTGTCAGCTTCCCATGGCTCTCCTCCAGAGAGCCATAACTTGGACCTGACAAGGGTCTCATCATAGTAACCACAGCTGTCTTCTTCAGGTACTTTTGGTCTGTTATGGCCTCTGTCTAGATGTCCCCAAAGCCTCATGCAGTTATAGGTGGGGCTTTTTCAGAGGTGACTGGATCTAGAGGGTGTGATTTATTCATGGTGTAATGTTAGAGTTAAGGGTGCAAGATTACTAAATTAGTCCACTGATTGGTATGCCACTGCCCTAATTCTGTAGCCTGGATACAATATAGGGGACAGAAAGCTTTTTTTCCCCTCCTTGTTGCATTGTTACCTTCTGCCCACTATGAACTATTTTCTGCAAGTCATCTTTCCTTGGAGCCAGTCAATCATGGATTGAAATTGCTACAAATTATGAGCTAAACTGACTCTCTCTCTTTCTCTCTCTCTCTCTTTGTATTTTAGGGAATATGGGGTGTCTAGGGTCTCACTACTAGTAGTGAAACACCTGTTTACAGCCTCCCAAGAGCTGGGATTACAGGCTCATGGCACCACACCCCATACCAATTGCAGTCTCAGTGCACCCTGGGGGTGGGGCCCACATGACAGGCCTGAGGATCGAACCTCTGGCCCCTGAGCCTGCTTGCAGGCAGTTGAATCTGCTGAGCTATTTGACCAGCCCAGACCTTTCCTCTCTTAACTTGTGAGTGCTGAGGGTTTTGTCTCTGCAATGAGAGAAGTATCTAAGACATGGTCTTTATCAGGAATTGAAAGTATTTGCTGAGTAGGTCAAGTGCCAAAGTTCTGGCTCAGTCCTCAGAGCACACGCGCGCGCGCGCACACACACACACACACACACACACACACACACACACACACACACCACAATGCACACACAGGGTGAAGTTTGCCAAAATTCCAGAACCAAGCAAATTTAGGCAAATCTTATACATAAAGCAGGAAGCATATTTCTTACTAGTTTTCCTCAAAACTTACTCAGTGCAACACATAGTGCTGAATGAAGTTTACAAATATTAGGATGCATGCCCTGTCAGTCCCTGAGGATGTATGCTCGGTCTTTGCATGACAAAAGAAAGTAGAGTTCAGATTTTTCTTCTGCAAGCTAAACACAGTGCATTGAGAAGCAGAGTTTTCCCCTTAGTTATCAACATTATTGATGGATGGAGTGACACCTTAGTGACAGCTGAGCACAACATGAGCACAACATTTATTAGAAAAAATAGTTAAAATTACCAGGGAAGGATTACTTTCAAGTTGGGAAATAGCCATTGCTAAATACAAGTATAAAGAATCATCTACTAAGGGGCTGGGAGACGGCTCAGTGGAATAAGTGCTTCCCTGGCAAGTGCAAGGGCCTGAGTTCAATCCCTGGTTCACATAAAAAAAAAAAAGAATCATCTACTAAATGCAGTGATGGCTGAGTACTATACAGTGATTCAAGCCTCATTAATGTGAGCTGGCTTTTAATTACTGTATTTTAGTAGTGGTTTATATTGTTTATGTAAATCATTTCTTCATAAATATTACTTAGAAAAATCTTCGCTTCATCTATTTAGTATAACCTATTTTCTATTAGTTGTCTTAGTTTCCACAGTGCCTGTCTTAGACTATTTGATTGTTTATTATGTATACTATGCTATTATAAAATATCTCCACATGATCTCTCCTTTGGAAACAAAGAACAGGTATTCTGAGTTGCAGAGGCTGAGGTAGCTTTCTTTTTGTTAGAGGTTAGGGAAATTTAACCTTATCAGAAGTGATTTTCTTCATGAAATAAAGATGAAAAAGTCCAATTGTAGTCAGTCATCAATGAGTTTCATTATAATGTAGTAGGAAGCAACTAAACATCAGTTTTTGTCATTTTTGCTTATTTATTAAAGACAAAAAATCTGATTTCATAATCGATAAACAAAAATAAAATAACAACGCTGTATTATTTAGTGTTTTAGGCTACAGTTCATAAATACTTGAGTAAGAAATAGTCTCTGTGTTCAAATTGGTTGCTATTTTATTAGTGAACTAAGCATGTACAGAAATAAATGCAGGAGGTAGAAAATGTAAAGCACAATGTTTGTGCCATTAAGAGATATAAAACTGTGTATGTACATTTCTGGTACTGGGAATTGAACTCAGGACCTTGTGCTTGCCAGGCTGGTGCTGTGCTGTTAAGCTGTATCTCTGGCCCTAACCTGGTCAGTTTCCTAGTGTACATTTTAAAATGATCCAAAATATTCATTTTAAGTGATTTTATCCATACTTGGGATTCAATGTCAGTAAAAATAATGGGTCACATTTATAAACCCATTATGAGCTAAGAACACTTCTCATTGCTTTGCATGTATTGTTTTACTCTTGGGGTAGGTCTGAGACCCATGTATTTTGAGAGGGAATCTTGCTAAGTTGCCAGTTTGCTAAGAGTGGGCCCAAACTTGGTATCCTCCTACCTTAGATTTCCAGAGAGGTGGAATTACAGGTGTGTGTCCTGGTGCCATGCTGATTATTTTTATTTTCTTTTAAATCTTAAATGATCGCATTTTTTTTTTTTCAAGAGACTTTTTGTTTTGAGATCAGAGGAATTTTTTACTTTCATCCATTTTATGGGTGTAATTTTTCTAGTGTGCACTTTTCACTGGCCTCTTTTTTTAATAACATTTTGTAGAAAGATCGGCTGTAGTCACATCTGTGCCTGTTTGTTCATAATGAGGTAGGGCAAGTTTTTAGGGAAGGCAACTTCTTAAGCTATTATTAAAGAAGTGGCACCTGGAATGTGAGCAGGACCAAGAAAAATCGTAGCTTTCAGTCTGCTTTCCGAGCCCCTCCCCTCCTCACCAACATACGTGATGAGCCCAGGCTTTTGTTTCTGAAAATCGTCCACCCTCACAGAGACTTGATATGCAGCAGGTGTTTTGCATGTAGTCTACCAATGGTGGGCTTGCTCTGAAGGTAGTCTCTGTCATGTGATTTTTTTTTTTTGTGACCCTTTAGAGAGTGAGTGAAGGCTGAAATTAGATGTGTGGACAAGGGAAGGCCAGAGTAACTACATCAATCAAGCTACTTGGTCCTGACAAAACATCTTGCCTGAGACAATTCCAGGCTTTAGTTGCTAGGCAACCTTGTGCCACGTGCCATTAAATGTCTAAATAAATGCCCCTATGGTGGCAGTTCAGTTTCTTTTCTTCCATCCTGAGAGAGGCCTCCACCAGACCCTAGCTTTTGTCTTATTTTCTTGATCTTCTTGCTGTTTTTCCAGTGAGCCTCAAGAGCTATCCAGGATAAAGGATGTTCCCAGGGTGGTAGAATTAAGAGGTCACACCACTGGGAGGTTATAAAGAGGTGGACACTGTACAGGGCATTAGCATCCTTATCTTAAAGGAGGCTCCATGGAGTCTCCTTCCTCTTTCTGCCATGTGAGGACCGAGTCAGAAGGTACCGTTTTTGTGAACTGCTAAGTGTAAGTGGGCCTTCACCAGACAATGAGTTTATCAGTACCTTGTCTTTGGGCTTTCAAAGATCACAATTCTTTGCCGTAACAGAAGTAAATTTCTGTTGTTTATAAGCCACTCTGTTTACAGTATTTGTTATAGCAACTTTAGAACAACTGTGAAACTTCAAATTCAGATCCCTTCACTTGTTTAGTTGTTCTTTTTTTTTGAGACAGGGTTTCACCATGCAGTGCAGGCTGTCCTTCAACTCATGGAGACCCTACTGCCACAAGCTCCTACATGCTGGCACTATGGATGTGCACCACCATGCCTTGCCTTTCCACTTTTAGGAGGCCCTTTTTGAAGCTCTATTCAGACTATCATATTTTTTTGTAAAACATATAAAAATATTTTAACCTCAATTGTTCGAAGCTCTGTTTAAGTGATCATATTGTGGTAAAATATATCAAAACATTTGTAAAATACTTTTACCTCAACTGGGTAATATTTTTTAATAAGGCTTTCTGACTTATTTTTCTCAGGTGAAATAGTACTGAAATAGCATTAGGACCCAGGGAAAGTAGGGTCCTAATCTTTTATTGCTAAACTTATCTTTTAATGCTACAAAATCTTAAACTAAATTATGGATATAGTCCCATTTCATCCTTAAATATTTTACTGAGCATTTCTGCAAAGAAATTTGTTTTCCTACAAAGTCAAAAGTAACATTTTTATATTTAACAAAATGGATACTAATTCCTTAATAGAATCTCATACATTTCTGTGTTCAAATTTCTACACATTTCTACAAAATATCTTTTATGGTTTCTTTCCCCAAAGTAGAATTCAGTCCAGTACTAAAATTTGCATTTGTTTGCTATGTATTTTAATTTTTAAAAGACAGAACAGTTTCTTTCTTATTACACTGACTTGCTATGGAGAGTGAAAGTGAGTCCTATTCCCCTTCTCACGGCCTGTATTTGATGGCTTTCATTTGCTATTGTTTAGCATCCCTCTCTACTACCTGGAAGTTAAGGTATTGATTATATTTACTTAAAATTTTTTAGCTGTAATCAACAATTGCAACTGATATTGAACTAGGTGGTTTCCACTGGGATGATCCAAACAAGGGTACTGATTCTTTTTAATCCATTATTTTTTCCCCTTTGCTTCCCTGTTTACCTTATACAACACCTCTCCTCCTGCATCGTCCTAGGAGACCAAAATCAGCTGCCCAACTCATGAATTGTTTTCTCTTACAATAAATACTTGAAATTTTTGCTGCATCTAAGTTTATCTTTCAATACTAAGAAAATCAATGGTGCAGAGATGCTGTGTGCCATATAAGTAACTAGTCTTTAGTCAGTCATTGTCCTGAAAGTTGAACCCTGAATAACTATTTTTAATTCATAATTCGGATTTTATGAATTTTCAATTCCTAATTTTGCTGAGGGATTTTGCAACGTGCCTGGGCTTCCAGCTTGCCCTTTAACTGCAGCTAGTAGCACCTCCCTTTCAGCTGCTCCGTGCCCCAACCCCATGGTCTGTAGTTTTTCTTTTTTGCATACCTAACACCTTCTAGCCAAAGGGTTTCTGTGGAATTGCTCTACCCTTGTCACTTGCATTGCTTGCTCTGTTGCCTCAGGTTTATATTCCAGGGATACCGTGTGAGACACAGCTTGTTGACTCTGCCTTCTTACCCTGCCTCGCACTTACTCACAGCTTTTGTATTTTTGGCAGGCTGCATTTGCTTTTCCTCATGGTTCCCCATTAGGAAAGACACATTGTTTGTTTCACTTATTTCCATGTCCCCAGTTCTTTACAAAATGTCAATCTGGGGTGCAGCAAAAGCAGAACTTCAAAATTGAAAGTACTTACTGCTTTTATCAGACGAATAACCTGATTAAAGGAAATGTCACCCCTTTTTTAATCATGATTCTTGAATGATGCTTCTTGGTAAATTATATATAAATAAAACACTCTCCAATAACTCAGCTCCCATAAAGCACAACTCAAAAATACCTCCTAAGGAAACAAGGTCTTGCCCCAGCTCTGCACTCTTCAGGTAGGAAGTAGAAATTAAACTATCTTCCCCTTGAAGCACCTATTTCTTCTCAAGGGCCTGTCTGCGTGGCAATCAGGGGGCAGCTGTCTCTGAGCCGTTTCCAGTTACACTGATCTATTCCCATCAAGGGTAAGTGGCACAACGTGAGTAACTATTTATTGAAAGCCAAATTTTGCCTTATTAGATATTTTTACTTCACAACAAGTTCGTGAATAGAATGTAAATTCAGGCAGTTGCTCTTATCCCATCCACGCAAGGATCATTAGATTTTTAAATCCTTTGTAAAAGCCTACAGAACATATTAAATTCATGCAACTTCTCAAAAATTCTAGCTACACTTAACTGTCTGAGTTAAACAACCCCAATACTTTTGTCTCAAAACTAATGAGGAACTTTTATACTTTGGGAGGATTGTTTGAAAAATGATCATTCTTTCCCAAAATTCTGCTCATCTGTCCCTTTCTTCAAGCGAATGCTTTCAAATTCTGATGTCTTGCACATGTATATTGCTATTATAAGTCTTCCCCACCCTAGATGTCCCCAGTAAACTCCACAGTGATCATGAGGTAATCAGACAGGAGCCTCAGGCTTAGCTAAGCTCAAGAGACACATGGCAATAAGCCCTGGAGTCAGGCGAAGAGCTGAGGACGAGAACCGCTCCTTGCCTTTGATCGGACCATGAGTGGTTCTTGGGGATGTCTCCCTCTTCTCTCCTTTGGATGCACACAGCCTTAATCTAGGTTTCAGGGGCAAGGGAATAAAAGGTAATTATAATATTTCATTTACTTCCTGCCTATGGGGATTAACATGGAAGTCCAATGCAATTACATGCTGACAGCAGTGAAGACTGAAGCCAATAGAGCTGCCTGTCTCTGCGACATAAAGCAGGTCATCCAGTTACTGCTGGACAGCAATTTCCAGAAAATCCTGTAATTAGGTTGTGAAATGGTGGCAGATAGGATGAACTGAAGAGGCTGATGTGTGGCCCAAAGTAATTTGGCTTCTACTAAGCTGCGCTGCACGCACACCCTTCCTATTTATTAGAGCACTATAATATACCATGCTACACCATTACGGAGGGTAATGGGGAGTCAGGCGCTTAAGTATAATGAAATTAGATTCCCCCTTGCCTGCACTAGAGACACAGTGACATCTTCTTGTAAAAGCTGTGAAAGTGGTTTCTTAAAAATAAGCTTGACAAAAAAACCCACTGGAATCCACTTCACCATAAGAAGTAAAAGAGCTAAAAGCTGATGAGCTTGGATACTTTATTGTTCCCCTGTCTGGCCTGCTTTTAATTTGAAATTGCTGTAAAGCCAGACAGGTAGAGGAACAGAAAACACTGTCCACGAACCTTCATGCTTTATTGGTCTACAAAGAGAGGAAATTGTGTTCTTATTTCTAGGGTATGGACAATAACCAGCAATACTAATCTTGTAATTATTGTTCTGACATCTACTGTTTCCTTAAATTTGCAAATGCCTTTTCTCATCTCCTTTTGAAGCATGGATTGGAAAAATAAGGGAGAGGTTTAGAAAATACCCTTCCTATAATTGGACACTATGAAACAATTTGAAAGTGGGGGTGGACACATCATTTTTTTCAGAAGATAATGCAAGGTAATTGGTTCCCTTGTCTCTCACCATTTTCATGAACTGTTTTGTCCAGCTCTAATCTGTCTGCACTTTGGGGGTGAATCTGACGGGAGATGTGACTTGGTTTAATCACTCATTACATAAAGATGATGTCAGGAGTCATCAAGTTGTCAGAAGTAGGACAACACATAGTCATTTATTTAAGAATCAGCAGAAAGAACCAAATGTGTTGATTAGGAATTGGGCTGAACATCACAGCAACTGATGAAGCAGTTTTCAGTAAGTGAAGCAAATTGCAGCATTAGTTTAGAAACCATTGAGTGGGGGGGGGGCTAAGGAAAGAGAGAGAGAGAGAGAGAGAGAGAGAGAGAGAGAGAGAGGTTGTCTCTCTCTCTGTGCTGCACACAGCTTCTTGCTGGGCTATACAGAGAAGGGAATGCTTGTCGAGACCCGCTGCCAGGGACCAGGATGGACACAAGCGGACTCATCACACAGGCGCCGAGGGGTGGTAGGTGTAGGAGGTCGCTGTGCACCAAGTCAGGCCGCTCTCAGGAGGAAGAGGCCCTTGGGGATAATCCTGAAACCGAGTGCCTTACGTGCCAGAGAACAGCATGAGCCTGTAGCCTTGGGAGAAGCAGAACTGTGAGAAAGCCAAATGCAATGTTTAAGAAATTGAGGGATGCTGGTAGACATTGTATTCACGTCCCCAGAGATGAAATGTGTTTTCTTAAAAAGACAGAGATCTGTTGCTTACACACAGACTACCTTAGGAATGACCCTGTACCACAGGGCAGAGCCGAAAAGGCCTCTAAGCAAGATCTCATGACCTTGACTAACACCAACTAGGGCAACGGATTGGCCGCCGTCCCTCAAGTTGCCGGCTTCAGTGGTCTTCTCACTCCTTTCATAGCACTTCAAGTTGTTTAAAATATTTAATATTTATTAGTTATTTCATTTTTTCTTTAAACTTCAGTTGAGCTTTGTCATGAGCCAAATTATCCTTGACATTGTATAGGCATTTTTCTAATATGAGTTAAAATAATTACAAAATATTAAGAAGAAAATATTCAAGCACTTCAGGGACACATTTTAGGAAAATAATTTGTGAAGTCATTGTGTGTGTGTGTGTGTATGTGTGTGTGAGTGTGTGTGTGTGTGTGTGTGCACATGCTTCTAAGAGGTTCTCAAAGTCCTGGCTTGAATACTGAGGACCTAAGGGGACACAGATAGAAAGGATAAAACCATTGTAGCTGAATGGAGCAACTTAAGAGTTGGGAAAACTGTACATATTCTCAAGTGATGACTATAAAGCTGCAGCAGTCTGCTGGGGAAGTGCCCAGCAGTGTGAAGTGGCATTCGTTATTCCAGGGAGATGTAAGTTTCCATAGATGTTTCCTTATAATGCACATTTTTGATTGAAACTTACCAACTGCTTTGATTCCTTGGGTTACGTGCACTTGTTGAAAATCATTTTATGACTTCACAGTATTTCTAATCATATTTTTGTGGAAGACACAAAGATGTGAAAGGAAAGCTTAGAATTAATTCAAAGCTGTGCAGGTCCAGGAATTTAGAGACAGATATGGGCTGAGTAGAAGCGAAGGCATGCGATAGTTGGCAGCCTTCTTATTAGCTTGAGAAAGTTAAGTCCAAGAAGTGCCTCGAGGAATGGGCAAAGCATTCTGGGAAGGAATGCGTGTGTTATAATTCATAAGAGAGTTTGAGTGGGATATAGAGCACGTATAGTAAATACAGCATATATTGAAGGGAAATTTTGGGCCAGATTATGTTAAACCTTGACTACTTGGATGACAATTTGACAGCTGCTTTGTAAGAAGTCAGAAGTCTGAGAAAAGAATAAAACAAAAGCATTTTAGACCTGGAGAGGATCTTAGAGTCTTTGAATCTTAGAGGATCTTTGAGTCTTTTCTCTCATTTTATGGTGTTTAAATTACTTTGCCAATGCTATGGGAGATTTGGCAGAGTCTGCTTTGGAAAGCAGGTTTCTATAAAGCAAAAACATAAAAATTGTATTAGGAATATAAATCTGGAATTATTGTTTCATGTAATGCTCTTTACACAACACAAATATATGCCCTGAGTGGCAAAATGCAATAAGTTAACAGCACAAGTTAGTTTTTTTCAATTAGCTAGGTAACCATTTAGTAGATCTTTGAAATTGGATATGTGAGGGAGAGTTAAAATTTCCAACTATGACAGCTACCCTGGGATATCAGCTACTCATAACAATTCTATATTAATTACCTGGCAGGGGAGACAGGACGATCAGCATGAAAGCTCTGGATATTCAGAAAAGGAAGTCAGACATATATATATGTGTGTGTGTGTGTGTGTGTGTGTGTGTGTGTGTGTGTGTTTTCCTGCCCGGAAGTCATTCTATCCCTAGGATCCCTTGCTTTCTCATTGTCACATTTCCCTGGCCCACACGGGCCTATGCTGCAAGGAGGCAGTCTTTTAGACATTGTTCCCTGTTCATCAAGACTCTCATGCTGTAAACTCAGTCCTCGGGAGCACTGTGTGACCAGGGGCTGTGTGTCCAGCACCTGCCCCTCTCCATATTTGCCTGTGGCCGTGAGACTAAATTCAGGTCAGTGCCATGTGGCAGAAGAGCTGTGTTTCCCCGCCTTGGCCTGCACTCAATAATCTCTCAGTGCTAATTTTTATTTTTGTTTTATTATGTCCTCTTTCTCTCAGTTACCAGAAGAGATTGCCTGAAGTGAAGACATAGGGGTGGATGGGGTCTCTGGCTGAAAGAGTGTGAGGATCTTGCTCGCCTCTAGAAGAAGGCTGCTCCAGCCTGACATGGTGGCGCACACCTGTCATCCCAGCACTCAGGAGGCTGAGGCGGGAGGATCATTGCAAATTCAGGCCAGCCTGGGACACAAAGTGAGCCTGAGGCTGGCTTGGACTACATAGCGAAGCCCCATTTAAAAAGAAAGCTGCTCTCAAACACTTCATTGGGATTATGATGAAGAAATCACTTCAAACATGCTGAACGCCTAAGTTTGCACTTTACTACCAACACTACTAGGGTTTCTTTAACTAATATGGTATATTGACGTTGCTCGGAGAGAAACTGGGCAATGTTTAAGACTCTCCTGTGTGGAAAGCTCCTTCGTTGCTGCCCCTTCCAGGCCCACGGATACTCCTAGGCTGGTAATTTCACATGATAATTGCTATTTAAAACAACAAATGGAGAGACATCATGGAGAATCACCTCATTTTGTGTTATTTACTACAGAAAAATCCATTCTTGTTACTGATAAAGATACAGTATGGGTGTTAAATTGACTTGTCCTAATTATGTTGCAAGCTTTAGATTTCGAGCTTTTACCCCAGACGTTGTCCAGATAGGCATATTTTATGCTCTGTGTGTGTATAGAAGGCAGATAATGAACTGGTTATATTTCTAGTGTCAGTTTTTAAGTCAATTCCTTAGAATTCACAGTTTTCCTATGCCCTAATTATAGTATCTTTGAGTTGATATTATTCCAACAGCATCACTATATTTTCTAAAGTTCACATTCCTGCTAAAGCTTGTGTCAAACAGACTTCTTGAGGTTGATATCACACTATGTATATTTTTCTTTAGCAACATGCATTCCAAATGCCAGCTGGGATCCAGGAACAGATGTTTGCCCCCACTTGCCTGGAGAGAGCAGCTTCTCCAGCATTGGCTGGGGCCAGAGCTCAGTGGAGAGTGACACTAGATCTATTTGACATCTATTATTTGATAACTTTTTACACGCTTAATGGAAATCTATTAACATTCAGTTTATCTAGCTTCCTGTTCACTTAAAGTTGTAGAGATTTCATATTATAAACATATTTGCATATGTTTGTTTATATTTTCATTAGAATGCACACATTTCCTAAAAATAGAACTTTTATTTCTGAACCAAGAATATGATGCTTTTGAAAACTTTTATTATAGATTTTCAAATTTCTTTCTAGAGCACTGAAATATTTCATGCACACTTACATTTCTGCAGGTGATATATGAACTTGTGTGTCTCACACGTATTGATATTAAACAAAAAGTCTTTTGCTGAGTTGATGATAAAAAATCATCTTATTTTCCCAAATCATACAAAAATAGTTCAGAAGTTTACTTTGGTCCACTTAAGGTCTCAATGAAGTTTTTACAAATAATAAGAGGCAAGGAAACTAAAAGCCAATCAAATTATTATTCATTAGATTATTATAAGCCTCAATGGTATTTTTTCTTAGGTATTTAGGACAGGGTCTACAGGGTCTCATTACACAGAGCGGCCTGGCAGTGATCCTTCTCTTTACAGCCTCCCAAGTGCTGGGATTACAGTGTGCGCCACCATGCCCAGTCTCAATCACCCTCTCAGCACATCCCGGGGGCAGGGCTGGCATGGCAGGCCCAGGGATTGGACTCCCTGCCCCGTGTCTGCCTAACAGGTGCTTTAGTCCACTGAGCTATCTGGCTGGTCCAGTCTCAAAGATTTTTGAAGATAGAACTTAGTTATACATTATTGCTAACAATGCTTTAATTCAATGTCAGCATTAGGGGAACTTAGTTACAGCTTCTTTTTTTTTGGCAGAATCAGGGATTGAACTCAGCCCCTTGCACTTGCTAGGCAAGCACTTATTCTACTGAGTTATCTCTCTGGCCTCAGTCACATCTTGTAAATACCAAATTGCAAATTTTTCCTATAAACCTACTTCCTTCCTGCATCCTCCCATCCTAAGACAGCTTTCTTTCTTTCTTTCTTTCTTTCTTTCTTTCTTTCTTTCTTTCTTTCTTTCTTTCTTTCTTTCTTTCTTTCTTTCTTTCTTTCTCTTTCTTTCCTTTCTCTCTCTCTCTCTCTCTCTCTCTCTCTCTCTCTCTCTCTCTCTCTCTCTCTCTCTCTTTTTGTGGAACTAGGGATTGAACTCAGGCCCTTGCACTTGCCAGGGAAGTATTTATTCTACTGAGCCATCTCCCTAGCCCCGACAGGTGTATTTCTAAGTGTAGTTGTGGCTCACCTACAGAAATGATATGTTTATAGTATTTTGTTGATGTCTATTGGATGAATGTGTCAGGTCCGTGAAGTCAATCAAAGCTTTGATTCTCATGTGCAATTTTAACTACAGTAAGCTGAATTTTATCTTTCCTTCAAGTTTTACTAGGAGTGAGGACATCGCTTTCCAATTTGCTTTAATATGAAACTTATAATTCTTCTTGGATTTTAATAAGTCTCTGCTGAATCTAATTATAAACTAGAAATAAAGTGCTTGTATAATTGACCTGTGGTAGCTATAGCAAGAACACTTAACATCTTATTAATGTAAATAATGTTTGGGAAATCAACTTTTCACTTAAAAGATTGTTAATTCTAAGACAGACACAGTCACTTAGTGATTTCACCAAAGAAAAGATTGCCTCTTTTTAGAGATTTTTAATCAAGCAGATTTAGAATAGCAGGAAAAATCAATTCTAACTAGAGATGTTACAGAATTTGATTTGCCACTGAAAAATATAGTATGAGTCATGAAACACATACTGTTTTTTGTTTGTTTTCTTGGTACTGGGGAATCAAACTTAGTCAGGATCTTGTGCTTGCCAAGCAGGCACTTAAGCCACTGAGCTATCTCATTGGCCCCTGCCCCTGCCTTTTTAATTTATGTATTTGGTACAGGGTCTCACTATGCAGCTTGGACTCATACTGATCCTCCTGTCTCAGCTTCCCCCTAGTGCTGGAATTACAGGCATGAGCCACCACAGGTGTGGGGCCAATGTAGCATGTGGGGCCAGGGATCGAATCCAGTCCCTGTGCCTGCCTAAGCAGGCACTTAGTCCGCTGAGATATTTCTCCTGCCTCACATACTGGTCTTGGAAGAAGACCAAAACACATTGTTTGAATGTGTTTTGCCACTTTCCACTGAGAACTTAGTGAGTATCTCTGTGCTTCTGTATTTTTCTTTTGAGAAATGAGATATTACAGCTATCCTGCAATTGCATAAGGTAAGGGTCTTGTGAGAATCAAATAACACCATGCAGGTGAACATGATTTTGAGATTTGAAAGTTCAATTTAGCAACTCCCTGCTCAGCCACCATCTTTCCCCGTCTGCCCTCTGTGAAATCCATTGAGTCTGTCTAGCAGAAAGCACATCCTGTAGAGCTGTGGCAGGCTGACAACTGGCGGTCAACTAGTAACACTGCTGAACTGAACCAGCCTGGAGCTGAAGGTTGAAGGCTCACCTGAGCGTTGTTGCCAACATAGCCATGAGAACTAGAGAGGAAAAACCGAAGCTGTTGGGAGCCGTTGGCCCTCCTGGAGGAGCTCTTCACGCTGGATTTCCTGATATGAAAGCGTCTGTTCCCATCATCCAAGGAGCTCGGACCTCGTCACTGAGAATGGCTGCAGTTTACTATGGGGTACTCTGGGTCTTACATTGAGCTTCAGTTTCCGGCTCTTGAGGGGAAGATGGTGCACTGTTCAGTGTCCTGGAAAAGCTTGTTGCGCTAGCTTTGCTGATATCAACTCAGCTGTTCTCATTGTTGGAGGAGCTTGGAACCTTGTTCTTGCTGAGGGTGATACTTTTTTTTTTTTTTTTTTTTTTTTTTTTTTACGGAACGTGGGATTGAACTCAGGCCCTTGCACTTGCGAGGAAAGCACTTATTCCACTGAGCCATCTCCTTGCCCCCCAAGGGTGATACTTTTTGCAGGAGCTCTGGCCTTTGCTTCTACTCCCTGACTCCAGTGCCTATAGCTCAGTCTTCTAGTTCAGATGCTTCATTCCTCTGGCAAAGGCTTTCTAGCCTCCATCTCTGGCCTTTGGGCCTTCCCAGCACAGATCCATGACATAGACTTGGGTGAGACATTATCATGGACTCCATTGCTCCTGTTGGACTTGTGGGGCATTGTCACAGGCTCTAGGCCTTCAGCTGGACTCGTGCAGGACATTGCTGTGGGACTCAGACCTTTGGCTGGATTCTTTGAGTCTTTTGAATATGTACAGATTTCCTGCAATGTCTTTGTATATGACTCTTTGGGTGATTATTGTAAAATAATCCTATAAATTATATGTCCTGTATTATTTCTCTTGTATACCCTGATTACAACAAGGGCTCAACACACCTGTTATGAGCCAAGTAGTTATTTTATAGAATTTTAAGCCATCCCCTTTACTGTTCTATGTCTCTTTCAAACTTAGGCTTCCAAAAATTGAATCATGAAACTTCAAGAAGTTTTGCCTTTTCTTTTACAGAGCATTCCAGTAATTTTTAGCACATTGGAGCTTTTGAACAAGAGGGGCTCCTGTCATTGTGATTTCTTTGTTTTAGCTCTCCCTCCAAAGCCAAATGACTGCAATTTTCACAACAACACATCACGGAAGAGAGTGCTAGATGAGCGAAGTTGACCTGCCCAGAGATGGCCAAGGGCAGTAAGCCACTTATGGCTCTTGGAAGTCATGGCCTTTTCTTTCCCTCAGGACAGGAGGCTGGCAGCTGTCACACTGAAAGCAGAGTAAATAGACAACAAAGCAACACTTTCCAAGGCTTGTATGTGTTCATTAAGTGTCGTTCCAGTGAGGGCTTACAGCAGTCATAACTCAAGCCACTTTTAAATATCAAAACCCTAGGCTGAGATTTCACAGCTGCAGGAAAGTATAATATCATAAGAGTCAAAATGGAAGGGAGGGAATGAGGTGAGAGAGGACAGAAAGTCTGGCTTATAATCAATAACTTCCATTTATAATGCCACATTTTTTCCCCGGGACCTTTATCATCCCTTTGAGGGAAAAACAATAAAGTGAAAATGGAGTGCCCTTGAGGGGACAGGAGAAGGAGCGACTGTTGGCCACAGAGGACCCTTGACAAAGCACTCACTCACTTATATTTGAGCCCATTCCCAGAAGCAAGCTTGCCTTTCACTGCTGGGAACAATTGTCAGGCAGCAAATAACCAAGACAAAGAGCGAGTGCATTTCCCGAGTCAGGCAGCGGGCCTTGCAGCAGCCGTTCTTCTCTGTCCATTTTTCCCTGTTACCAAATGCCAGCAAGTGCCCCAGCCGAGAGAGCTGTTCTGCCCAGGCAGCTCACTCTGGTTACACTGACGTGATTCAAGCGTTTCTTTTTGGTTTTGATCAGGAAGAATTTATAACCCTGTATTTCCCAAAGTGATAAATTTATGTACTAGCAGTACCATGATGCAACATGGCATAAGGGAGAATCCTTACTGTCCACACTTGTACCCCTCCCCGTGTCACCTCCCCGCCAGGCCACTGCTGCAGCCCAAGGTGTGACTTCTACATGCTGAGCTTAGTTAATCACTCATGGACCAACGGCCCCAGTGGTGTCTTCAAAAGTGAATTTGCCTTTAAAGAGCAGAGTACGATATTGTGCTATTAAACATCTGGAACAGGGATTTCCTAGAATTTGTACCAATATCCCGAAAGCATAATCAAACACATAATGTGGTTCATCCAGCATTTGGCCTGAAACCGAAGAATACAATTCTACTTCATTTAAATAGAAACTCTGGCATGTTTCCAGGGAGGCCTGAAAAGAATACATAGAGAAATGGAAAATGATTCATTTGTTTTTCTTTTCCTTTAGAATGACTGTTTGTATCCATCTAGGTTTATGAAGAAATATTCCAAATTCTAGCTATGGACATGGAGGTAGAATGAGGCTCAGATGCTGTTTCCCACATCCTGGGGATGTTTGGGGGCTGTCTTAGGTAATAAAGCTGAAAACTATACATCCCACAGATGTGGCTTCATTAACCGGCATCATCTTAGGTGTAGTTAACAGACGAAACATGGGTTCAGATGAAGCCAAGCTACTCAACTTCGAGTTTGGTGATAAATGCTGGATTTGAGAATATGTCTGCTATCTATGACTTTGGTAAGTCACCCAATCCTGATGAAATTTTTTTTTAATTGGTAAAATGGGCTATTCCATTGGGCCCTAATTCACAAAGATGTAATGACAATGAAGTGAAGCTCTCCCTGAGTAGTATTGCTGGTTTCCAAGAGAGCTCTGAACATGTACAATCCCACTGTTGCTAAGGAGTTGATGATGTGAGTTAAGACACTAGGTAACTAGAGAAATGGTGCAGCATGGTGGTTAAAAGACACTCTTTGGAGCTGCCTGAGAATCAGTTAGTGGTGACTCTTGGCAAGGTATTTTGCTGTCTCGTTATTTCCTTTACTCATCATCTGGACAGGATTAAGAACAGCATCTATTTACAGAATTAAATAGATGCAAGTACTGAAGGAACTGATGCACATAGAGCCCTTGAAAGGGCACCGGGCAAAGAGTGAATTCTATGTCTATTTTTGTTATGACTGGTCTCATTTTTATCATTGCTATTGTTATTCTTTTCAATACAGTAACAGGTTGCTGAGGATTTCATTCTAATGCAAGAAAGCTGGAGTTCACCTGAGAAAAAATTTAAAGAAATGCTTCCAGCTGGATTCTCCACACTTTCAGGCAGTATTTTGGGAATCAGCATCCTGGAAGTGTAAGTGGGGTTAAGAAGGAAGCAGGGTTGGAGAGCCAGAGGGGAGTTGCATGCGTGCTCTGGGACGTGGTTCCTGGAGAGCTCAGCACTGGCATCAGTTGTTATGCCCTGCGTCAGTTGTTGACTGTGAGTCACCCTGGGAGGGGCATGTCTTTATTTATTACTCACTTGTGTGTATTTAATTCTTTAATTTTTTTGAGATGAGTTCTTGCCATACAGTCCAGGTTGGTCACATAATTTCCATGTAGACCAGGCTGACCTCAAACTCATGATCCTCCTGCCTCATCTTGCATAGAGCTGGGACGACAGTCATGCACAACCACACCTGGCTACTTATTTCTTTAGATTTTAATTGGCACATAGTAATTGTATATATTTGTGGGGTATAGCATGGTATTTTGAAACCAGCATACAGTGTGTAATATCAAATCAGCACAATTCCGTCACCTCCAACATTTATCACTTCTTCATGTTGGGGTTGAAGAACTATCTACCCCTGCTATCCTTTTGCAAATGTATAATAACTTGTTGTGAACTATGTTCTCCTGGCTGTGCTAATCAATGCTAGAGCTTGTTTCTCCTTTCTAACTGTATTTTTGGACTCATTGACCAGCTTCTATCCACTCTAATACCTTTGTAAAGCCTTTGGTGATCACTACACTCATCTTTATTTCTGGGAGACTAATTTTTTTAGTACCCACATATTAGTGAAAACACACAACACTAATCTCTCTATGGGTTATTTATCTCATTGTAATATTTACTGGAGCCATCTATGTGGGCATCAGACCAAGGGCACTGGGCAGACCCAAAGGGTCAAACAGCTGCTGGAAATCCATGCATAAATAAGCCTTCGAGCAGCTGGAGCAATCATTTCTTCCTTGAAAGCATCCTTGGCACACATCTTGTTTCTCACAGGAATATCGAGCAAGTTATATTTGTACTATTTAAAGACATTCGAGCTTTGTGCGATCCTGTGCATGCGTTGCTTTTACAAATGGATCTTAAGTTGCTAGAGGGAGGATTTGTTCTCTAATTCATCTTTGTCTCCCAAGTACCTAAATCATTGCCAGCATGTAGTAGCCATTCAGTTGAATTGCTGCATGAATCAACAAGTGAACAAATGAATGGTTAAAAATATGAAGTGAAGAAAGATTAGACAAGACTGAATCAAGTTTGCTTATCCTTATACAAGAACTACTGCATAGTAAGGAGAGAGGAAGAGGAATCCTTAAAATATTTAAGACTAAAAATAAGGGCTAATACTGATTGAACTGATAGATTTAAAATCAATCTGGAACTATAGATTGAACTTAATATATAGAGACTTTCCATGTAATGACCACCTGACTAGGAATTCAGGAGTGCCTTAAAATTATATTTTTCATCATGAAAAAATTTGGGATGAAATAAGTAACAAAAGCTATACTTTCATATCTTCCCTTCATATATAGAATTCTGTGGAAAATCCAACAGTAATATTTATTTTGATGATGTTAAATATAGGCATTTATATTTACTACAACATTCCATAGGCATTTTTGTATGCAACTATGTTTGGTCATATTAAAGATATGTTTATGATGCTAAGAATATTACAATATCTAAAACATTTGTTTTTGATTCTGAAGATTGAGTTACAGTCAAACTGACTAAGGGTAAGACAACTAGTTCTCAGAAGTATGACCATCAGTATTACGTGCTTCTATGTATAAAATATTCTTAAAAATTACAAATGTTCTAAAAATTTACAGAAAAATGCTTGTGCTTTTTTCTGAAGTACCTTGTGCTGCAAAATTAAAATTATCCTTTCTGTATTTTTTAAAACAAGTGATATTTCTTTTGTTAGAAGTTTCAGCTTTTCTCCAGTTTCGACCAAAATCTCTTTGTCTTATGTATAACTCAACATTCTGAAACAGATATTATGTTTTAAGGACTAGGTAAAGAGTGAACATATCTCAATTCTTTACATTAGAAAGATCTTTAATAATGATGAAAATCAATTAGATCATGATACTTAAAAGTGGGATTCTTTTAGAAAAACTCAAATCATACATTACATAACTCTCTGATTCAGTCTCTGTCTCTCTCTAACACACATATACAATCTTTGTTGCTTTGAGTTTACAATGGCTTGCAGTTTAATCATTTACACCAGACCCTTAAGAATATAGATAATCTTTAAATTATTTTCTTGGCAGAGGTAAAAGTGGTATTCAGACCCTACAGGTATAATGCTTATGGATTCTGTACCCTCACTGGCATAGCAAAAGTTTAATATTGTTTGAGCATTAGATTAGCAATTTTAGGTAAGCCTCTGATTCTTCAGTGTTGACATCCTTCATGAAATATCAGGTGTAATTGCTTTAATATCCTTCAGTGACTGCTACAGCCTCATGGGGTCCCAGCTCAAACCTGTGACCTTGGGTCCCTTCCAAAGGACACACAATGCAGCTTTTCCACCCTGTGCTTTATGGTCTTTTTATCTGAGAAAAATAAAAGCTTATATCTGTAATTCCTTTTGTTATGAACTCTGGCTATCATAACAGCTTGTGATAACTACATCTAAATTAAAAAGCCAGTTGGTCTTTTTATAGCACATACAATAAACCAAATACTAAATTAGTTAAGCTTTCCTCCATTTATTGACAGATAATTTAAATTGATATTCTCTCTTCTCTCCCTCATTGATTTATTCCCTCTAAAGATGGGCTGACCTGATTATTTGTAAATTCTGATTAGTCCCAAATTTAATGACTACTTTTTATTGCAATGAGGCAGAAGTGCTTTTCTGAGAGTAAACAGGCTGTCTGATGGAGACTGGTGAATAACCAAGTTATGAGAGGAAGTCAGTGTAAGCAAGGAAGAGAGAGAGTTAGGAAAAAGAGAGCTATTTCTCAAGTATGTCATCTAAGTTTTGTGTTTGCATCTGCCTCGCTTCCCTAGAAGCTATGCTTTAAAAAATCATGTCTTATACCCAGACATGGTGGTGCTCACCTATAATTCTAGTACTCTGAGAAGCTGAAGTAGGAGGATCACAAGTTTGAGCCCAGAATGGGTAGTTTAGAGATTGAGATGAGAACCTGTCTAAAATAAAAATAAATGAAATGCAATAAAATAGGCTGGAGATGTAACTTAGTGTAAAGGCTCTTTCTCTTTCCAAGAGGGACTGTTGTAACAAGAGAAACTCATTTGAGCAGAGAAGGAATTTGCTAGAAGGACCTCCATGGCTCTCAGAATTGTGCAGATGTAGAAACAGGTAGAAAAAGAACAGCGTGTAGGTGGGCAAGGTTCCCGCTCCCACCCATCAGGGCTGTGTGCACAGCCTGGAGCGCAGCACACCCTGGGGCCCACCGCCCTGTGGTACTTTGTCCAGTGGACTCCACAGCCGGTTGCTGGGCTCTCCACTTCACCACCATTACTGCTGCCACTGTGAACAAACCTTTGTCACTATGTTCATGCTCCATTCTCAGGTGCAAGGTGGGAGGCACGAGATGGGAGAAGAGGGGAGAAGGCGGAGCTTAGGGCCTGAGTCCCACTCCTCAATATGAACTAACCACCCTCTTCCTGCTTCGAGATTTCCAGCTATTGGAACTGTGTTCTCACTCTGTCTGAACAAACACTGACAACAGCCTTCATCAGGCTCAGTTCTTATTCTGGGGACACTATTCATAGTAGGCAAAGAAAGAATGACAAAGTATGGATGCCTTTGGAAATGCCCTTGTGTTCTATTCTGGGGTCAACACTGATCTTTACAAATCACTTGAATGACAATAGCCTTAAGAGCACTCACAAAGATAATGAATGTAGAGGGCCAGTATGCTCAACGTGTCTTGTTATTTCAAGTTAGTAAACTCTGTGAAATAGTTTTCAGCTATTGGGGATTGATTATGCAATCAATGAGTTGTCCCTTCCTAATTTATATCTCTCTGCTTGTCATTACTCAGACCTTTTCTGCTTGAGCTGCCTTTAGCATAGGGAGGTGGAAGAGAACAGAAAGAAAAATTCAATTTCACATTGAGTATATTGTTGGTCTTGTTTTGGTCATAAGCATAAAACTTTTCACTCCCAATTAAAAACGTGAGTGTTCCTCTTGTTTTCTTTGAATTCTTGGTGGATTTGCCCCCCCCAACAGCCACTTGAGGAATAGCTCACTGTATACAGAAATATGCTTCAACGTTATTTAAGTTCTTTTCACCTATTGGCCCATTGTTTGTGTGTTGGTTCACTGACATTTCCTTTCTTTTATATTTCTCCCACTTTTTTAGGGTGAAACAGTATAAATACAACAATTACTAGAGATTATGAAAGTTTTAACTATCCTCAGGGACAAAAGGTCAGTTATTGATCTGCTGTGCATCTTTTCTTTTCATTAATTTTCTTGAGAAAAAATTGCAATGAGACAACTTCAAAACAGTTTGGTAGAAGAGTTACAGCAATTAATATGTTGCGTATCATTGTCTTTGTAGTAGTCACTCATAGCACAGGATGCAGGCCTGATATCCTGTCCAAACACTATTAGTACAAATCTTTCTTCATACTGAATTAAGAGAAAGTAGCTATATATCTTTCCTAACTATTTTGTATATGCAGATACAAAACAGTCCTTCACTTATATCACTTGTTTTTCTTTAGTGTTGTCAGAGATGGGTATTCCATTACCATCCAAATATTGTAGGTGCATGAATTCAGCAAAATATTCCAATATAGTCCAGTAGTCCACAATAGTAGTGGCTTATCCACGGGACTGGCAGTATCTGAATCTGATGACTTAAGCTTTCCACAGCTCAGCATATTAATATGGCTTCACTTTTCATACCTCGTTTCTATACTTTTCTGCTGGGTGGGTAAAACCAAGATAAAGCAAGCTGTACATCTTGCAGGTACTAAATTGTGGACATTGTCGGCATATAAAGATGATAAAATGTGATCCTGGATCAGAGATACTTTGCTGTTTAAAGAAAACAGAAATAACTCTTTGCAAAGAATTACTGAGAGAGGAAGAATTAGAGAGATGGGAAACCTGCAGCCAGAATTAGAGAGACAGGAACCTCAAACCTACATACCTCAGAATTCTGTGTAAAGTTAGTCAGGCTGTGGCCTTCACCATCATTTTGCATATTGCTTTTGACACCTAGATAGATGGGTGCAATTTTAAGGTTTTGTATTCTTTCATCAAAGTCAGTGTATAATGACAGTGTGGAAGTTATTTTCCCTGTGTTTTCATGATTGACAAAAGTCTTTGCACAAGGGTGACTTTCCCTCGGTAAAGTAATCAAGGCACATGATTTGCTAATTGATGCACTGGGAAGTGCGCTAATGAATTATTGAAGCTCTTGGCTTAGGTGTATCTCCCAGGGACAGAGTACAGGACTGCAGCTTAGCAATTAGGCCAGCAGCACTCTTTACTCAGTTGACCATAATTATAATAATTTTATTATTGGTTTGATACTGGGAATTAAAGCTCATACTTCAGTTACCTGGTAAAAAGTTTTCAAGGCTAATGGCAGGAGACATGAGGGTCTGAAAACGCCAACCTGTATTCTTCTAAATATAGAATTCCTCAATCATTCAAGTCTGATTAAAGTTGTATTTGACTAATTGGTAATGGCTTTTCAATTAGGTAAAAGCATATTTTATTTAGAAATTACATTTATTTACATTGATTTTTCTCCTCTTCGGGATGTCTGGGTTGGTATCCAGTTTGATCTCAGTGGCATAGAAACCTTAGGAAACTTTGGAGAAGGATGCTGACAGCCATTTCCAACCCCCATCTGGTGAAAGAAATCCATGGAGAAAGGGAGTGAATCAAGTATGTGTGCAGACTATGTGGACGGTCCCCCAGTCGGCATGAGTACATCCACGGAGGAATTGATGTGGGCGTAGATGAGGGATGTGAAGGCAGCCAGTATGCGGGTGTCCTCTTATCTGGCTGTGGTGAGCGCAAGAGTGTCCAGCTTGAAAAACCCATCAACATTCATGCTAGTAGTTTAGTGGTTGCTCCTTTCTGCCTGGCATTGCAGAAGGAAGTAGGGGCTATGAGGATTGAAGAGAGCTTGCAGAGTGACAAGCCATGGGCCACCTAGGCCTGGAGGGAGGCTCTGCAGTCCCTTCCAGGAGGGAGGGGATAGGCGCTGTATCTGCCATTAGCTCTGCTGGGTCTCCCCACTACCTGCAAGGAAATCGAGGGCTTAGTCACTAAGAGTTCCTCAGTCATCTTTCTTCATCTGCCCAGCAGTACTTCCGGGGAGTCTGTAAGCACTGTTGGCTTTTAGGGTCTCAGGTTTCCAATGAGTCAGTTTCTGTGTCTTGTAGGCCATACCTTTAGAACTCTGATGTACATTCACAGAGACCAGTGTATGCAGGAGATCCATAGCCAGTCTCCTCTGTCTTACCTCCACTTCATCTGCTTACTTATTTGGGAATTTTTCCCATTTATAGAGTCACAGTCATAATTTTGTCCTTCAGTACTGATGTCACATGAACTTCTTGACTGATCTAAGTATATCCAGTTTCATTCTTCTCCAGCTAATCGAATCAGAATTATTTTTTCACCAGATTGATTTTCTTAGAGCACAGTTATGATCCTATGCATTGTTGCTCAAAAATCTAGTTTTACTCAAAGAATAAAATTCAAAATCTTTTTTAAGAATTTCTTTCTATTTATTTATTTGGTGTAAGTATCGCTAGACAGCTCAGACTTGTAGTGATCCACCCTCCCCAGAGCTGGGATTATAGGCATACACCACTGGGCCTGGTTTCAGTGTCCTGCACCGGGTGTCCAGGGCTTTGGAGCTGCCATTGCATGCAGTACTAGGGATTGAACCCAGGTCCTTGCACTTGCCAGGCAGGGGCTTAGACTGCTGAGCTGTCTCTCCATCCCTAAAATCCAAAATCTTAGATTCTATCTAAACCTATTCTATGTGGACTCCATGTTACAATTTTCATTTCAAGGTTAACAGTAGTTTTTCATGGGGTTCAGACTCCATTCAAGCTAAAGTGTGCATCTTTTTTTTTTCTTTCGGTACCAGGGATTGAACTCAGGACCTTGCACTTGCCATGCAGGCACTTAAGCTGCTGACTATATCCTTTCTCCTCCCTTTTAAATGTATTTAGTAGAGTCTACAGGGTCTCACTACACAGATTGGACTCCTAGTGATCCTCCTGTTTTCAGCCTCCCAGGCACTGAGATTACAGGTGCGTGTTACCATGTCCAGTCTCAGTCTCTGTCCCATTGTGCCCCAGGGGTAAGAATGGCACAGCATGCCAGGGATCGAACCCTGGTCCCTGAGCCTGCCTAAGCAGGCACTTCAGTCGGCTGAGCTAACTGGTCAGCCTTAAAGTGTCTATCTTGGCCTGAAAGCACTGCCATGCCTCTGTCCATGTTATTGTCCATATTTTTAATCACTTGTTTCTTTTCCATCCTTTGAAAAACCTGTAGTCCCTCAAGGTCTAAATCAAATGTCAGTAATATCCAGCTAGAATTTTTAGCAGCAAATTGTAGAAAACACCTATTACGAAATATTTTGGGGCAGTTGCCTTTTCCTTTGCTCCATTTTATTCGGATTCCTTCAGCAACAGGAGATCCTCTCATGTCAAATGAACAGTGGGAGTGTGGCCTGGTCTGCTATGGCTTAAACCTGGCGAAGCACAGTGGGAAGCTGCCACCCACTTCATTTCCAGAACTTCTTTCAAGTGCCCCTGTCTGATCCACTCCTCCCTGCTTATGGTTGACACCTTGGGCTGGCTCAAGATTTTAGCTGTAGATGAATTCAGCTGAAAGAACACTTTCTTCTAGTACTAAAAAAAGAAAGACCTCATCTTGTCTGAATAAAAGCTTTAATTTCCAACCAATGTGAAGCTTCATTTTCTTTCTCCCTCAACTCAGATCTCATTTGTCATTGTAGAACAAATCATGAAGAAGGTAAGGAGCATTGTCCTTTCATTCTCTTCTTTTTAGTCTCCCAGTCCCTGTCTCTGTCTGTCTGTCTGTCTGTCTGTCTGTCTGTCTGTCTGTCTGCCTGTCTGCCTGTCTCTCTTCCTCCTCCTCCTTCAGCACTGGAGAATGAAGGTCCAGAGGAAACAGACGAATGCCATTTCACTAAGACAGTTCTTTCTCTGCTCTCTCTGGCTGCTGTTTTTTTTCTGTCACTGGAGGTGGCCAGAGCCTGGCTCTCTCTCAGGATATGATTTCCTGGGACCATACTGACAATGATTGATGTGTTTTCTGGCTGGCTGAGCTCTTGGTTCCACTTCCTTTAATTCCTGTCTGCCAGTGCTACCTGGCCTTTGCTTTCCTTGGCACGCAGCTCTCCTGGACTGAGACCTTAAAAATATTGCGGTCATAGATGTCAAGTAGCTTCCCTCTTTGACTCTTGGGAAATCTCCCTATCCTTGCCCTGTCAAGGGGCACACCTGGGGTTGCTCACTTGTATCTCATTGTGGGCAGCTCTGTCTGCACTTCAGCCCTCGGCTGACTGACAGGAGCGGCAGACATCAGTCCCCTCCTCTGTGCCTTCTGCTCTGACGGCCACCTCTTTTGGTTTCCCATGAAGAGGTGATGGAGGGTGACCTGTGCCTCTCTCTAGCCAAGCAAGCTCAAGATGAGATGAGATGAGATAAAATGTCCCTCATATAAATCTGCTTCTCAATACCATCAAGGATTCTGAGACTTTGGTCTTAAGTTTGCACTTGAAGAAGTGGCTCCTCCTCTGCTATGGAAATTTAACATATTCCAGTAAACGAGGAAGCTTTTCTTATTCACCAACTTCAGTTTTGAGGTTTTAACCACAATTACAAGAGACCAAGAAAAACCCTTTTAAACATTTGGCTATTGGCTACTGCCAAAATTGAATATCAAAGTTAGGATCAGCAGTTTTCTTCAGGGGAGAAAATGAGGACTTAATGTCACACTAGCAATAAGAGACTGGTGGTTGAACCAGTTATCATAATTAATTCTACCAATGTCCACAGAAATGAAGTTTCTGCAAAGGCAAGGAGGCGGTGGAGGACAGCCAGAAGGAAGCGGCTACCCAGGGCGGTGGTGGAGTTGGGAGGGCAGGCTGATCCACTCCGGCTGCCTATTTTTATGGTTCTGAACACCATGGGGAGACAAGACAAGCTGTCTTCACCAGTGCCCCTTTAACCTAAGGGCTGGCTGTTATCAACTGACAGCAATATTGGTCCAGAATGAAAAATGGCTACAATTTCTTTCTTAAATTACAGTTTTCCTACAAACTGTCAACACAGTTTCCAGAATTGTTGATAAGAAAAAATATTGGACACTTTAATATAGAAATTGGATTTACTGAATATTTGTTTGGGTTGGATTTCACGCATTGAGCTTAGGG